>JAJIBD010025435.1:0-75333 GCA_021461705.1 Cryptotis parvus | reverse complement strand
ATCTCTGCAACACCAATTTCTCTAATTTTTGAATTCAGTTTTTAACTTTTTTTGGACTCAGAGACAGAACAAAGTAAATGTGTACAGTTACTATAATCACAAGTTGTTTGAGAAGAAGGTAAGCAGGTTGTAGTTTAGAAAGTATCCTCCACGAATAGCTAAAGCAATCTTTGGGAAAAAGAAGATGGGAGGTATCACTTTCCCCAACCTCACGCTCTACTACAGAGCAGTTGTAATTAAGATAGTGTGGTATTGGTATACAGACCTGTAGACCTATTGAATAGAACTGAGTATCCTGAAACACATTCTCAAATATACAACCACTTAATCTTCGATAAAGAAGCAAAAAATATTAAGTGGAGCAAAGAAAGCCTCTTCAACAAATGGTGCTGGGAAAACTGGGCAGCTACATGTAAAAAATGAACTTAGACCTCCTTCTAACGCCATGCACAAAAGTCAGATCAAAATGGATTATAGATCTCAACATCAGACATGAATCTATAAGGTACATCAAGAAAACATAGGAGAAACGCTCTACGACATCAAAACTAAAAAGTATCTTTAAAGACGACACACCACTGACCAAGCAAATGGAAGCAAAGATAAACAAATGGGATTATATAAAACTAAAAGCTTCTGCACCTCAAAAGAAACGGTGACCAAGATACAAAGACAATCCACAGAGTGGGAAAGGATATTCACCCAATACCCATCTGACAAGGGGTTCATATCCAGGATGTATCAGGCACTGGTAGCCCTTCACAAGAAAAAAACAGCCAACCCCATCAAAAAATGGGGAGAAGAAATGAACAGAAGCTTCCAAAAAAGAAGAAATTCGAATGGCCAAAAGGCATATGAAAAGTGCTCTTCATCTTTAATCATCAGGGAGATGCAAATCAAAAACAACAATGAGGTACCATCTCACACCACAGAGACTGGCACACATCCAAAACAGCAAGAACAACCGGTGCTGGCATGGATGTGGGGAAAAAAAGGGACTCTGATCCACTGTTGGTGGGAGTGCCGACTGGCCCAGCCCTTTTGGAAAACAATATGGGCATTCCTCTGAAAACTAGATATTGAGCTCCCATTTGATCCAGCAATAGCACTCCTGGGAATATACCCGAGAGACCGGAAAATGCATAGCAGAAACACTATCTGTACTTCTTTATTCATCTCTGCGCTATTCACTATAGCTAGAATCTGGAAACAACCTAAATGCCCGAGAACAGAGGACTGGCTAAAGAAACTGTGGTTCATCTACACTATGGAATACTATGCGGCTGTCAGAAAAGATGAAATTATGAAATTTACCTGCAAATGGATGGACATGGAGACTATCATGCTGAGTGAAATTAGTCAGAAGGAAAAGGACAGATATAGAATGACTGCATTCATTAATACGACATAAATAGATAACAGTGTTTTACTAAATGTGGGAAATGGTAATGGCAGATTAAAGCTCACCATTGAATATACACAAAGAGACTTAAGTGATAAACTCTAAATATCTGCAGGGCTAGCCACAATGTGTAAAATAAGAGGGAGAGAGATGCAGAGACAGAGAGAGAGACTGAGAGAGGAAGAGTGGAAACTGGGGCTGTCTGCTATTAAGGCAGCATGGGGTGGGCGGGAGGGGGTGGGGTACATTGGTGGTAGAAAGGGGGGCACTGGTGGAGGGATGGGTGCTGGTATACTTTATTACCAAGAACCAATTATGAACAGCTTTGTAATTGTATGTTTCACGGTGGTATAATAAAAAAATAAAAAAACAAAGTTATGAAATTTTGGCTATAAATATATGTACATGGAGAGTATCATGTTGAGTGAAATTATCCAGAAGGAAAAGGACAAATATAGAATGACTACATTCATTTGAGGGATATAAAAAATAGCATGATACTAATATTCAATGCCAGGAAAAACATAGATCAGGAAGACTTGTCAGTGGGTGGAATCTACCACAACTGTGAAAGTCAGAGGTTAGGTAAGATAGAGAAGGGACCAGTGTCCTATAATTGTTGGAAATGTTAATGCCAGTCAAAAAATGAGCATTAAACGTAGGCAAAAAGATATACACGATAACCCCTAAACGTATATATTGCAAACCCATAACCACAATGTAAGAGAAGGGGGAGAGAGAGAGAGAGAGAGAGAGAGAGAGAGAGAGAGAGAAAGAGAGAAGAGGCAAAGTACCTACTATACATGTAGGCTGGGGAGGAGAGAGGGAATCAGGGGACATTGGTGGTGGTTAATGTTCACTGGTGGAGGGATGGGTGCTGGTACACTGTATGACTGAAACCCAATCATGAACATCCTTGTAACCGTATATCTCATGGTAGTATAATGAAAAAATAAATAACTAAAATTAAATTAAAAGAAAAAGAAATGAAAGTACATTTCTAACTCAAAGACAGATATGGGTAAAGAAAATTAAGAACATATTCTTTAAAAGGTTATTACTGTAGTATTAAGTTTAGTGGTTTAGAAATGGATATGTCATAAAGTAATGGGGAAAAAAGCAGAAAGTCAGAAATCAAATAATTTTCATTTGATTTTCATATCAAATTTTATTTGATAAAATGAACATTTAACAATGGGAGACAACTGTCATTAGTATATAAGAATGACTAGCTAGAACCAAATAAAATTACTGGTTACTGTGTAACCAGAGAGAACAGTCAACATCCCTGAGCTAAAGAGATAGTGCAGGTATTAGTGTCTTGCATTGCACATGACCAACCCCCGTTTGGTTCCCGGAACTCCACATGATCCCCTGAACCTTTTCAGGAGTGATATCTGAACACTGAACTGGAAGTGAGCCCTGAGCACAGTCAGATTAGTCTTCCCAAACCCTCCCACCTTCCCAAAGATAACATCCCAGTGATAACAAATGGTCTAACAGTCCTCAAATACAGTAAATTATTGGGAGGCTTGACCTTAAATCTGTATGTATAGAATCATTCACTAGAATGATTGATAGATTCCTTGTTTCAAAACATGAGTGAGTAAATTTAACATGAGACATAAAATAATAAATTTTCAGAATGTCATTTTTTTTTAAAGCTAAATTCTTAATTTCTGGTCCCGTTATCAATTTTTAAATTTTCAATAAGATATTTAGTCTTTTTCAGAAGAAAACATGATTTTAGAGGATGGGGTTTCAGTATCTAAAGCTGATCTGCCTTGTAATGACTAATATATTCATCCAAAAGGGTATAGACACAACCATTGTCAACCAGAATTTAGCAGGAACAAACAAAAAGAGGACTGGAAGAAAGTATATATGAATTGGTGACTATAGATGATAAATGACAGACAATAGGTAGAAATGGAGAACTTTTATTTACATAAATGTACAGTAAAACTACATTCACAACAAAGTTACAGTTCTGATACATTTCTGGAGTCTCTCCTCTGGGTGAGAACAGCTCTGACATCTTTGATTAGAAAAAGAAAAAACTGAGCATGTGTTTGTTCTTTATCTCCCCTCTGTCACTTTTGTGTCATCTGGAAATTCACAAGGGACATTCACTGTATTCCAGGAATTCCAGTTTACCAGTCCCTGACAGACTACCTGAAAGGGAAGAATGGAGAGGCCCAAACCCAATGCGGCCTCCTTTCTGCACGCTCTGATTCTCAATTCATCAGCAGTAAAGCTTACATTTCTACCTCATGCTTACTTCATTGTTATAGAGGCAATGAATGTCCTCACACTCCCCCAAATTTGAAAGCATTTGGAATTCAAAATGACAACCCCTCTTAAATTCTAGTTCTACTTTTGAGTTACCTTTTCAACTATTTTTATAATTTTATTGTATCTATTTTATTTTTTGTTTTGTTTTTATGCTTATAAAAATTTTATGTACATTTAGTTTATTTTTAACTTTAAAATTCTTATAAAATTTTATGTGTATTTATTTCATTTTTTAATTTTGATTTACGGCTCCATGATTGACAACTGTCAAAGATAGAATTGCATGGACACAACATTTTGATACCATACCCTCTACCTTTGATTTTTCACTTAATTTAATTTAAATAATATTGTTGATTTTCTTCTCACTTTACATACTGGTTTCACGCACGTTTATAGCTCATCTGGTAGTTAAAGTTATAAACTAAATTATCACTAAACTCCACTTTAAAGCAAACACTTTAAAATGCTCTTAGAATTCTGATACTACTTTCTACCATCTTTAACTCTCCTTTTTTTAAAAATTTTTATTATACCACCGTGAAACATACAATTACAAAGGTGTTCATAATTGGGCTCTTGGTAATACAGTGTTCCAGCACCCATCCCTCCACCAGTGCCCCATTTCCACCACCAATGTCCCTCCCTCCCGCCCCACCGCCTTAATAGCAGGTACCCCAGTTTCCTCTCTTTCTCTCTTATCTCTCTCTCTGTCTCTGCATCTCTCTCCCTCTTATTTTACAATTGTGGCTAGCCTGAGATATTTAACTCTCCCAACTTTTATTAGTACTAATAGTGTTGTTTACTTGTTACCAACCTGAGAGTAATTATATTTAATTCTGTTCTGTGACTATAAATGAAATAGCAATATTTGAATTCTAAAAATTTGAAAAGCTATGAATAGCTCAATATTAACACAAGGAATTATTATGCACTTTATAATTAATAACTTGGCTGTGTTTATAAAGAAAACATTGGCATGCCTTGTTATTTTAGGTAATCAAAAGAGCATGCTCCAAAAAAGCAATTTCAAATAGATTTCTTTTTTCTTATTCTCCATTAGTTACTCAAAATTTGATTAAAAATGCTTGTATTTTTTGGTTTATTTTCTTTAAATTATGGTTACTTATTTTATCCTTTCCTCAGACTTTTATTTTTTTCACATTGACAGAACTTATTTGGCATATTCAATAGAACATATATCCTTGTCTTATCATTTAAAAGTTCCAGATTTTTTATTTAACTTGCAATTAAATTATTTAAATCCACTTTCTTAAATCTTTGCCTGAGAAATTTCTGTGAATATTAAACATGATTGGGCTGGAGCTATAGCACATGGGGAGAGTGTTTGCCTTGCATGCGGCCTATCCGGGTTCAATCCCAGGCATCCCATATTGCTCCCAAGGAACCCCATGAGTAATTCTGAGTGAAGAGCCATCAGTAAATCCTGATCATCGCTGGGTGTAACACAAAAGGAAAAAAAAATAAACTTGATTTAGGGACAGACAGCTCACTGAGCTAAGGGCATGTTTTGCATCTGGAAGGCTCTAGTTAGATAATCAGCATTGCCTGCTTTTTGTGAGCAAGCATAGGTGAGCCCCTGTGCATAGAGCCTAGTTTCCCTGGAAAGGGCAAGGTGTTATCCCAAATCAAGTAAACAAAACAACACCCCAGGAACATTTCGATACTACCTAAAAATATGTTTCCTGGAGTTTCTGCTTCCCACATCTAGATTATTTATTCATGTTCTTTCTCTCTCTCTTCTCTTTTTTAAATGTGCTTGCCTTTTAAAAATACAGTTGCCATTTTGTCAAAAGGTCTTCCTTAAGGATTCCCTTTCCACTCCCCCCCAATGTGGTTAGGAGGTAAATTTTCAATTCAGTCTTTTGACAGCCCTCCCTGCCCTCATACCCCCTATCCCTTGTGCAGCATTTGAACTGCAGCTTGAATTTTATTTTATGGGGTGGGGGTCTTTTTCTTTTTTGCATTATTGGGTGACACCAAGCAATGCTCAGGGGTTAGTCCTGGCTCTGCACTCAGGAATTACTCCTGGCAGTGCAGGAGGCGGCATTAGGGGGAAACCATATGGTATGCTGGGGATCAAACCCAGGTCAGCCTTGTGCAAGGCACATGCCCTCCCCACTGTGCTATTGCTCTGGGCCCGCAGCTTGAATTTTAAATTACGGTGTTTAAGCCATTTGGGGCTGAGAAATTGGAAATGCTGCCTCATCCTCTTCATGTAGTGTGGACCCTGCAAAGGGAGAATACTAGGACTTTAGTTTTCCTGTAGGACAATTTAATGGGAAGGTGTAGGTATTAAGTGCCCAGGAAAATCAGTTGCTTTGATCTGCAGAAAAAGGAATTGCTAAAATAAAATAAATATCCCTGGTTGGAATCAGTGTGATCTTGGGAGCTAAAAACATAAGTCAGAAAAGGAAGTTTGAAACTATGATGGAAAGTTCACTCAGAACCAGGAATTCAGAAGAATGTGAATCAGTGAGTAATTTTATTTAATCCTAGGTGAGCAACATTTTCTATTAAGCAATTATGCTTTAGTTGTATAAACTAAATTCCATAAGGCAGGAATATTTTCAGTAATAGAAAACTTATTAATTTATGGAATAAATTTGGCCCCTTCTTAGAGAGATATGTTTCAGAAGTATTTTGGCTTGGATAACTCTTCATTCCTAGATTGTATATCTGAAAGTGCTTACTGAATGACATAATTTCATTATCACAGACAGCTAAACTGGTTCAACTCTATTTTTTTACTTATTCCTCCATTTTAATTATTTGTTTATATTGCAATAGTGTCAAAGTTTGTACTTCAGGTTTTCAATGTCAGTGCATCATAAAGTGCCAATATCCTCCACTAAAGTGCCACACAGGGGCCGGAGCAATAGCCCAGCGGGTAGGGCGCTTGCCTTGCATGCGGCGGCCTGTGCCAGCCTGGGTTCGATTCCTGGCATCCCATATGGTCCTCCGAAGCACAGCCAGGAGTAATTCCTGAGTGCAGAACCAGGAATAACCCCTGAGCATAGCAGGGTGTGACCCAAAAAAAATAAAAAAATTAAAGTGCCACATAAAAGTGCCAATAAGGAGAGAAAAGAAATAAAGAACCTGCCATAGAAGCAGGCTATGGGAGGGGGAGGGAATTGGGGACATTGGTGGTGGGAAATGGGCACTGGTGGAGAGATGGGTGCTGGAACACTATATAACTGAAACCTGAACATGAATAGCTTTGTAATTGTATATCTCACGGTGGTATAATAAAATGTTAAAAAAGTAGCCAATATTCCTTTCATATTGTCCACATGTCCCTGCTTATACAACCACTGAACTTTAAATATTTTTTTTCTAAATGCAAAATGCCTTTGCCTAGTAAATGTTCTCATAAAATATAACACTTTCCCTATGTCATTCAATTTTTTTTTGTTTGTTTGTTCGTTTATTTTCTTTGGGGCCACACCTGGCCCACAGAAGCAACTTTTTAAAGTAACATCTCTTACTACAGTGTGCAATAGCAGTCTTTCCTGATGTAGTCTAAACTCATATCTATATCATATCACATATGAAAGTCAGTATAGTGCGCCATTAAGACAGTGAGTGTTAGATTCAAAATTTGAAAGAAGTAGCATCTTCATATCCTAAAAATTATCCTTCTAGGCCTTTTTTTCACAACCTAGAAAAACTGTTGATATTTCGGTGTAGTCACAGGAATGGATGACCTAATATACATAACTCAATAAACGTGGTTTTTAATAATCTAGTTCATTTTTAGCAGCTTGACACTATTAGATTCTGTGAGCTTGATTCATGCAAAAGCCTCATTCTAGTGTAAATTGCTCTGAGGCAACATTACTCATAACCTCCACTTTTGTAATTGATTTTTTCACTTCCCAGAAGATGAATTTAAAAGATTTCCATATCTATTTTGTTTTTGGCAGTTGAGGTCACATTTACAATGTGTTTAAAAGTTTATGGGTATTTGGGCTGGAGTGTTAGTACAGTGGGTAGGGCGTTTGCCTTACACAAATCTGACACAGGTTTGATCCCCGGCCTTCCATCTGGTTCCCTGAATGCCACCAAGAGTAATTCCCTGAATGCAGAGTCAGGAGTCACCCCTGAGCATGGGCAGGCATTACCAAAAACAAACAAACAAACAAACAAACAAACAAACAAACAAACAAACAAACAGATAAATAAATGGTTTGCTTTCTGAATGAAGAAAAGACAGTTTATGGGTATTCAAATGGCAATTTTCTAAATTGGTTATTAAGTCATTATAAACTCAGAATTTTCTTTGTTCAGTGGGCACTTATTGGGCCACCTTCTATATGTCAGAGAATGACAGCAAGAAAAAGCTCATTTTAGAAAAGCAAAATCAGCGGCTGGAGCAACAGCACAGCGGGTAGCGTTTGCCTTGCATGCGGCCGACCTGGGTTCGATCCCTAACAATCCGTATGGTCCCCAGGCACCACCGGAAGTAATTACTGAGCCAGGAGCCAGGAGTCCCTGAGCTTTGCCTGGTGTGACACCCCCCCAAAAAAAAAAAAAGTAAAATCAAAGCAATGCAATTTTATGTATGTTAGAAATGATTTATTGAGTACCAACTGGGTTAAAATTAAAAAAGTATCTATCTGTACTTTTACAATCTTTGCTTCACTGCTTCACTCATTTATAAATGGAGGAATTGAACCTGCGCGTGCTTGTCCCTAAAACTCATTAAGAGATAAAATGAAATTTATTGGGGCCGGAGCGGTAGTCCAGCGGGTAGGGTGTTTGCCTTGCTCGCCGGCCAGGGTTCGATCCTCGGCATCCCATATGGTCCCCGAGCACCGCCAGGAGTAATTCCTGAGTGCAGAGCCAGGAGTAACCCCTGAGCATCGCCGGGTGTGACTCAAAAAAGCAAAAAAAAAATGAAATTTATTATGATCTATTGATAAATGTCATTTATACTTTGCATTTAGGATACTGACCTTGTCTCTGTCTTTAACTTTTCTCATTGATTTCAATTCCCTTTCTTCTTCTAAGTAATATTTTCCTTATGTAGCACAGGTACAGGTAAAGTAGCTATGTTCATTGTAGAAAATATAGTTAATTTCTGTTAAAATTCTTTGGGTATCACTGTATCACTGTCTTCCCCGTTCATCATCGATCTGCTCGAGCGGCACCAGTAGCATCTCCATATGACCTGTCTCATGCAAGTAGAGCCCAAGGGGCATCTGCTTGCTCCAGGAACATAAAGAGCCTCAAACCATTCCATCAGGTCATGGGAATGAGGTCTATAATTGTTACTGGTATCTGGCATATCAAATACGACACGGGTAGCTTGCCAGGCTCTGCCGTGCGGGTAGCATACTCTTGTAGTCATCTCAAAATCCAGCATTTATTGATGAACAGCGCGGCCGCAGCTGGACTATGATAGGCTGGTCTGCTGGGTGGAGGCCTGACAAGGGGAAAGTCCGGATGTGGAAAATGGAGGTCCTCATGGAGTGGGGGGTCGTCTGGCTTTTTTGTGAGGCTCTGCTGGGGTGGCGGGCCAGGGCTAGAATCTGCCGTCCATCTTGGGCGCCTCATGAGCGGCTGGGCACAGTGAGAGCCAGTAGCAGCTCTGCCCCAGGTCTGTCTCCCTTAAGTTTTCTTTCATAAGGTGTGTGTGTGTGCCTGTGGTGGCCAGTATGTTTGTGAATAATGTTGTGTCTATGTTATGTCTAAACTACTGCTTTCTCAATTGGATTCATCAGCTCCTTCACTGACAGTTAAAAACTCTACTAAAAACTAATAAAAAGTTTTTAATGCTTTTGTTCAGAGATTTACAGAAAAAAGAACTTGGCTGCTACAGATTCCTTCTATGATGTTCTAGGCTTCGGACATCTGATCACAGTGCTCATTAAAAAAAGTTTTCCAAATCAATGAAAAAAAGTTTTTCTAATGATTCTGTTCACAGGCTAAGATGGTGAATGCAGTAAACTTGTGCTACAATGCTCAATACTCAAGATTCCTAAAACAGTGTTCACTACAAAAACTTACATTAAGAATAAAAATAACCAGGGCAGGAGGGATAGCACAGCGGGTAGAGAGTTTGCCTTGCATGCAGCCGACCTGGGTTCCATCCCTGGCATCCCATATGGACCCTCGAGCAATGCCAGGAGTAATTCCTGAGTGTAGAGCCAGGAATAACCCCTGAGCATCACCAGGTGTTGACCCAAAAAAAAAAAAAGAATAAAAATAACTATTCTTAGTCACTGTCAATAATTCTTTTTCTTTGTTTCAAGTCCAAGAAAAGTCTTAGTGGTTGGCAACTTTAGTTGGCATAAATCCTTCCCCTTCCATGTTATTTAATCAGCTCTGTATCTACATAACTCTACTATAATTTGTTCCCAGTCTTCTTCCTCATTATATCACAAAAAGGAACGCCACTGGAACCTACAAATGTTTTCATTTTGCAGCCTTCCATGCATCAATAACTCTAGATACTCGTAACCTCTTAGAAAAAATTGAAATAAAACCTTGTAGAGCTGAATTTCTTTTTAATAATTGCACAAAGTAAACATGCTATAAATCTTTGTATCTTTGTTTCTCAGAGACACATCCATCTGCCTTGGGTTTTATTGGTTCTTTCAGACCCCAGTATTTGTGAATTATCATTCTTCTCTTCAAAATATTTGAAGATGTTTTATATTGTTTTGAACTAAAAAAACTGGATTGCTTTTGCTAGTGATCTTCACAGGAGGACTAAGGTGGGGCACTTTGGGAATTTCCAATGTTTCTTGAGGCCTGTTAAGACTGCACTGCTGAAATAGTACTTCATATATATATATATATATATATATATATATATATATATATATATATATATATATATATAGGAATAAGGAGACAACCACTTACTGTAAAAGTAGCTCAGTGATTCAGGAGTATTTTACTTACTGGCAGGGCCAAATTTGCCTTCCAGTTCCCTATTCAGAAATCAGATTTAGATCAGACTCTACCATTAACTGTTTGTGAACTGTAGGAAATTATCAGTCCTCATAGTTCTGTTTGTGTATCTGAAGAGAACTAGATTACATTACTACCAAGAGTCCTGTTCTCCAAAATGTCACAGTTCACAAAGTGAACTTGATATATAACAAAAAATTAAAGAATTGCACTCCTGTCTCTAAATGTGCATGTGTATGTAGGAAGTAAAACAGAGAAATATTGTGAAAAGTAGCTTCTTTCAGAGGGTCTCTTTAATAACCTCAAAATGATGGTGCTTAACTTTTTTCTGAATCTTTGCATCACACCCAGTGATTTTTGGGGGTTATTCCTGGCTCTGCACTCAGGAATTTCTCCTGATGGTGCCTGGGGGGACCGTGGGATGCTAAGGATCAAACCCAGGTTGGTCGCATGCAAGTTAAACTCCCTACCCACTGTGCTACCTCTAGGCATTGATTAATTTACTTTTATGCATATAATACATGGGGCAGAGCTGCTACTGGCTCTCCCTGTGCCCAGCTGCCCACGAGGCACCCAGGGGGATAGGGGGTTCTAGTCCTGGCCGGCCACCCCAGCAGAGCCTTGCAACAAGCCAGATGACCCCACACTCCACAAGGGGCTCCACTTTCCACATCTGGACTTCCCTCTTGTCAGAACTCCACCCAGTAGATCAACCTATCACAGCCCGGCTCGTGCGGCCGCGCAAGCCGCACGGTTCATCAATAAATGCTGGATTTAGAGATGACTACAAGAGTATGCCACCCGCACAGCAGAGCCTGGCAAGCTACCCGTGTCGTATTTGATATGCCAAATACCAGTAACAATTTTAGACCTCATTCCCATGACCTGATCGAATGGTTTGAGGCTCTTTATGTTCCTGGAGCAAGCAGATGCCCTTGGGCTCTACTAGCATGAGACAGGACATATGGAGATGTTACTGGTGCCCGCTCGAGCCAATCGATGATGAACGGGAATACAGTGATATAGTGATACAGTGATGCATATAATACACTATACAGCATTTTACATATACTACATATGCATGTGTTTATTATGTTGCACAGTATCTATGTATCTTCCAAAGTATATATAACAAAACATATGTCCGACATGCCATCTTGTCAGTAAAGAAGGGAACAGCACCAGGCCCAGACAAAGTCAGACCCGAACACCTGAAGAATCTGCCATCGGTACTCATCAATACACTAGCTCGGCTCTTCACACGCTACCTGTCCGAATGCAAGGTGCCCTCCCAATGGAAAACCAGCAGGACAGTTCTACTGTTCAAGAAGGGAGACATTCACGACATCGGCAACTATCGCCCCATCTGCCTGTTGTCTGTCATCTACAAGCTGTTTACACGAGTCATCCTGAACAGGATTAGCAGAACACTAGATGAAGGACAACCATGCAAGCAAGCAGGCTTCCGGAAAGAATTCAGCACAATCGACCATATCCACACAGTAACCAAGCTCATTGAGGTTTGTAGGGAGTACAAGATGCCGCTCTGTCTCACTTTCATTGATTTACAGAAAGCCTTTGATTCAGTGGAGACTGAAGCAGTCATCGAAGCCCTAGCCATACAGGGTGTTCAAACCCAATACATCAAGATCCTTCGTGAGCTGTATTACGGATTCACCACCACGATCTCACCATTCTACAAAGAAGTGATCATTAATGTGAAAAGAGGGGTTCGGCAGGGTGATACCATTTCACCAAAACTCTTCAGCGCCACCCTCGAGAACATCATGAGACAATTAGAATGGGAAGGAATGGGAGTGAAGATAGATGGTCGGCAACTACACCACCTCCGCTTCGCTGATGACATCGTTCTAATAACACCAAACATTAGCCAAGCGGCACAAATGCTGGCTGACTTTGACCGAGAATGTGGAAAGATCGGTCTACAGCTGAATCTAAAGAAAACTATGTTCATGAAGAATGAACTAGTTCCAGAGGCCCCATTCACTCTCAATGGAACAAACATCTCTGAATGCAGCAGTTATGTGTACCTAGGTCGAGAAATCAACATGATGAATGACCTAAAACCTGAGCTGCGCAGGAGGAAGAGAGCAGCATGGAATGCCTTCAAAGGCATCGAAGAAATAGCTAAAAGGACAAAGAACCTCCGGCTCCGGGCACATCTCTTTGACTCCACTGTTCTCCCTGCATTAACGTACGCCTCAGAGACCTAGGCCCTACGAAAGCAGGATGAGAATGCTATTCAGGTCTCCCAGAGAGGAATCGAAAGAGCTATGCTTGGAATATCATGCCTCACTCAAGTGAGAGTAGGAATCCGGAGTTCTGACCTCCATCGCTATTCCAGAATCAGGGACGCTGTCTCGTTTGCCAAGGCATCGAAAATCAGATGGACTGGACATGTAATGCTATTTGGAGACAACCGCTGGACTAGAGCCTTTATGGACTGGATCCCACGGGATGTCAAAAGATCACGTGGCCGCCCACCTACAAGATGGTCAGACTTCCTTGTAAAGACCCTGAAGGAACGGTTTGAGGCTCTTCATATTCCTGAATCAACCAGATACCATTGGGCTATATTGGCACGTGATAGGGTCCAATGGAAAGGTTACTGGCGCCCGCTCGAGCAAATCGATGAATAACGGGATTCAAGTGATCAAGTGATGTAACAAAAATTGTTGTAATCAATGTTGAGTGAATACTCTAAAGGTCGAGTCTATAAAGGGATTTGCAGAAATTGTCTTATCAGGGAGTTAATCTAATAATGCCTCAGAAATCAATTCATTCATCATCAAAAGGTACTAGAGATTATATGTTGGGTGGACAGTGACTCTAGATATGTAAAAGTGTCTGTCAGCAGTATGTTTCTCTGGGAAAGACATGTACTTGATTCATTTTAAATCTGGTTTCAAAGAGCAATGTATTTCCCAAACGAACTGCATACGTAAAAGTAGCATTTTGGATATTCTTTACCTTATGACTTTGTAGTAAAGTCGTAAGAAAAGTTAGCATACAATCAGAATAGAATCTTTTAAAAAATATTTTATTATACCACCGTGAGATATACAGTTACAAAGATGTTCATAAGATGTTCATATTTGGTTTTCGGTCATACATTGTTCCAGCACCCGTCCCTCCACCAGTCCCCATTTCCCACCACCAATGTCCACGATTCCTTCCCCCTCCCTAGCCTGCCTCTGTGGCAGGTTTCTTAATTTCTTTCTCTTTCTCTCTCTCTCTCTCTCTCTCTCTTTTCTTTCCCTTTCTCATTGTGGATTACAATACAACATTAAGAGGTTGTCATGTGCATCTTTTTGCCTGTATTTAATGCTCAGCTCTAGGTTGGTATCAGCACTTTTGGCAATTAGCACACTGTTCCATTTTCTGTCTTACCTAGCCTCTGACTCCCACACGTTTGTGATAATTTCCATCTTTGACAAGACCTCCTGTTCCATGTTTTGCCTGAGCTTGGATATTGGTATCATAATATGTACATATATATATATATATATTTATGTAAGAACATCAAAGAGAGAGTTACAGAAAAATGCATCTTTGGAGAAAATCTGTAGTTCAATATGAGCATTTATATCAGAAATATATGCTAATCAGATTCAACAGTGTACCTGCAGAACTCTGTTAACTTCTTTCTGTTTTCACATCAAACTAAAATTTGGTTTTGAAAAAGATGACAGTTTATTTCATTTGGTACTTAATAGTATAAAGAACAGAAAGGATCCAAATGGATCAGAACTAGCATTCTGAGAATTCTCATTCAGTCAGTATTCAGGGCTTAATTTCCATTGTAATAAAACTTTCTGACCATTATATTTCTTGGCAGTGGATATATTCCATAATAGTTCTGGCTATGATTCAGTTTAAGAGGAATTATAGAGTTGAATCTGTCGACAGAAATCTTGAGTAGGAGGAGTAAATGTTTCAAGCACATTGTGTTCCTCCATATCCATCTGGTGTTCTGAAATAAGATAAGCTAGGGAGGTCTACAAAATGTTTAATGGCACATTTGAGAAAGAGAAAATCAGAAGATAATGCATATTCATATTTTTTATTTTATTACAATATCTATTAGCAAACTACACCAGACTTAACAAATTTTAACATTTTTCCCTAAAATAATTTTAGAAATACTCCTTCTCGCCTGATGAATGTAAGCATGGTGTTTCATTTGAACAAGAAAAAATACTAATTAAATGTTAGGCAATAATTCTTTAATAACAATTTCCAGATGGAGGTATATCCTCTAGTATAAGATTCCAAACTTGAACTGTTTTATTTTATTTTGATTTTTTTTTATTTATTTGACTTCCTGTGTCTCACTCAGAAATACTCAGGGATCACTTCTGGTGGTGCTTGGGGTACCACAATTGATGTCAAGGACTGAACACAGGTCAGCCACAGGCAAGACAAACCTCCTACTTGCTGTCCCTATTGCTCCGTCCCTAAAACTTGCACTGTTTAATCTCACTGAGATATTTATGCGTGTAACATTCTGTTACTTGCTCTCCCTGTGCCCAGCTGATCACTAGGCGCCCGGGAGGGATGGTGGGTTCTAGCCCTGGCCCGCCACCCCAGCAGAGCCTCACAAGAAACCAGACGAACCCCCACACAATGAGGGGCCAGCATTTTCCACATCCGGACTCCCCTCTCATCAGAACTCCACCCAGCAGAAGAGCGGATCACAGTCCAGCTCATCACTAACCCACCCTGCAGCAGTTTTTTCAAGCCTGGTGCAGGTATGCCGATCCAGAGACTCACACATGGGGCAGAGCTGGCACTTGCTCTCCCTGTGCCCAGCTGATCACGAGGTGTCCAGGAGGGATGGCAGGTTCTAGCCCTGGCCTGCCAGCCTAGCAGAGCCTTGCAAGAAGCCAGAGGAACCCCCCCAAACCATGATGGCCACCATGTTGGGGGGGGGCCACATCAGGACTCCCCTCTCATCAGAACTCCACCCAGCAGAAGAGCTGATTGCAGCCTGGCTTGTGAGGCCACAAGTGGCCACACGGTTCATCAATAACTGCTTGAGTTTTGAGGTGATAACAGGATTATCCCACCCTCACGGCAGAGCCTGGCAAGCTACCTGTGTTCTATTTGACATGCCAAATACCAGTAACAATTATAGACCTCATTCCCATGACTTGATTGAATTGTTTGAGGCTCGTTATGTTCCTGGAGTGGGCAGTGCCCTTGGGCTATCTCACCTGTGACAGGAAATATTGAGATGTTACTGGGGCCCGCTAGAGTAATAGATGATCTATGGGAAGTCAAGTGATCAAGTGAATATTCTGATAAAAAATCTCCAATGCACCAACCAAAAGCATTTTCATAAAACCACAAAAGGACAAATACCATTACTCCATTGCCAAAATAACAATTGGAAAGTTTTGATTTCTTCCAGTAACAAATATTTATATAAGCAAATTAACATACTATTTCCCGAATATCATTCTATGTTACTTTGTTGTCTGTTACTATTCATTTAACAAAATAGCATGAACATTATTCTATTATCATAATTATTTATTTTTACACTTTTAGTTAAGTGTATTTAGAAATTAGGTATTATAAACTTGTAGCTGAACTACTTTTTTCTTTAATGACCACAGCTGGATGCTACATGTAGATAAATTCAGAGAAGGACATTTCAAGTTTCAAGTGCATTATGATGGGAGTCCTGCTACAAGGAATCAAACAATCTAAGACAAAATATAATTGTAAAATTCAGGCAAATTTAGTAATACTGAACTTTTCTTTGAGAAAAATATATTGTTTCAATTTCATAAACACCTTGAGCTCTGAAATAATTGTCATGAAATTAAAACTGCTCTTGAAAAGTTAACTGTAACTATTTTATATTTCAAAGTATGGTTCAATTTAGTGCATATTCCCTTCAGGTTCTGTGTTTAAATTCCAAATGTGATCTAGTTGATTGAGAATCAGCTTTCAACACAGAGCATTTAATACTTTCATTGCTACGAAAATAATGTAAAGACATACATATTCTTTTCCAAGCACTTTATAAGACTCAACTTCATCATCCTCTCAATTAAATATCTCCAAATCTCCATTTCTAATTGTTCTTTATTCCATGAGATTATCTTTATTTCTCTTGTCAACTCATTCACCAAGGTGATACTAGGATATCAATAAATGCTTATGGAAATAAAAGTTAAGTAAGTGAGAAAATAATTAAAGGAAGGTAGGAGACAGAGAAGAAAGAGAGTAGTTTCTAGTACTAATAACAAAGGTTTTGGGATTAAACTTTCTGAAATCTTCCAACCCACACTCAACATGTGGTCTTGTACCTTTTTCAAAGATTCCGATCACTCAGAACCAGAACTGAGTGATCTGCATAATTTCTGTCTTATAGTTTGCATTAGATTAGCCAAAGATTCAAATTTTGTATTTGGAGGTACTTTACCACTCTAGAAGGTTTAAGAAAACTAACACTATACCAAGGTTTTGTAAAACAGAGAAATTAAAATATGAAAATATTTTACTATTCCTACCTCATTTCATTGAAGAAGATGAGGCACTTCACTGATGTGCCTTTTTATCTTACAGGGAATCCTTCTCAAGAACACAGAGATATTTCTAGCATTTGAATATTCACAGAGCAAAGTGAGGAAAAGGCTTTGAATATTTCTATGTCACAAGCATCCGCTCATGACATAGCAATATTCATAGCCTTCTCCCATGAGCCCTTTCTCTACGTTCTATATAAAGTGACTTCCAAATTATATATCTTCTTTGACAGGTACAGAGGTGCCTCAAACAATCTGTTTCCTCTTTTATTTACTTACCACCTACTGAAGCATTTTGCCCAGTATCTTCCTTAGTATTTGAACAGTATCTAAGCTTGTCTACTAACATCAACTAAATAGCCAGGAAAAGGTCTATTTGGCGATATTTCAATTGCTCCTCGATTGATCATAAAATTGGCTTATATGGACACAGTTATCACTTCACTTCACTTGATCAATTGAATCCCATTATTCATTGATTTGCTAGAGCGGGCACCAGTAACATTTCCATTGGAACCTATCACGTGCCAATGTAGCCCAATGGCATCTAGTTGCTTCAGGAATATGAAGAGCCTCAAAATGTTCCTTCAGGGTCTTGACAAAGAAGTCTGACCATCTTGTAGGTGGGCGGCCACGTGATCTTTTGACATTCCGTGGGATCCAGTCGGTAACAGCTCTAGTTAAGCGGTTGTCTCCAAATCTCATTACATGTCCAGCCCATCTGATTGTCGATGCCTTGGCAAACGAGACAGCATCCCTGATTCTGGAATAACGACGGAGGTCGGAGCTCTGGATTCCTTCTCTCACTTGAGTGAGGTGTGATATTCCAAGCATAGCTCTTTCAATTCCTCTCTGGGAGACCCGAGTAGCATTCTCATCCTGCTTTCGTAGGGCCCAGGTCTCTGAGGCGTATATTAATGCAGGGAGAATGGTGGAGTCAGAGATGTGCCTGGGGCTGGAGGTTCTTTGTCCTTTTAGCTATTTCTTCGGTGCCTTTGAAGGCATTCCATGCCGCTCTCTTCCTCCTGCGCAGCTCAGGTTTTAGGTCGTTCATCATGTTGACTTCTCGACCTAGGTACACATAACTGCTGCATTCAGAGATGTTTGTTCCATTGAGAGTGAATGGGGCCTCTGGAACTAGTTCATTTTTCATGAACATTGTTTTGTTTAGATTCAGCTGTAGACCTATCTTTCCACATTCTCGGTCGAAGTCAGCCAGCATTTGTGCCTCTTGGCTAATGTTTGGTGTTATTATTATGTTATCATCGACAAAGCCGGAGGTGGTGTAGTTGCTGACCGTCTATCTTCACTCCCATTCCTTCCCATTCTAATTGTCGCTTGATATTCTCGAGGGTGGCACTAGACACAGTTATATGATTTCTTTTTTGGTTTGCTAATTTGATTACAATACTATTAACATTTATGTCTTTGATGTCAAAAGTTACTGTGCCCCAACCACTCTCTGGAGAGAACCAAAACGCCCAATACCTACCACCAATGTCCTGTTACTTCTACTCTACCTCTCTATTGCCTTTTACTCTGCCCCAATTTTCTTTAAATGCTGTAACACCTATTTTGATATGCACATGGAAGATATTTCTAGAGCACTTTTATTAAAAATGCTTTTTTGGTTGTATTTCTTGTTAGAAAAAGATACTATTCCCAATGTTACAATAATATTTTTTCTTTTGCAAGATATTTTTGTTTTAAGAATGTGGCATTGTATAAGTTAATAAAAAATGACCTTTCCATAATCTTTTAAAATGACATTACTAGGAATATCCATCAACCTAACCTCATTACAAAGAATTGTGTGTTTTTTTTTTTCTATTCCTTTACCTTTTACACTCATTTTTCTTCATTGTAAACTTCTAGTATTCTTTTTCCTTTTTAAAATTCCTGTTCTCTTTCCCTGTTCTCTTTCCCTATTGTTGAAGCTAAGGTGACCATATTTACACATACACTTGGTTGTATTACTTGCTGGGAGCAACTTTCAGCTGTAGTACTTGCACACATGTGTAAAGGGGTTACACCTTTTAGCAATGTTGCTCACACACACCAGTGCCATATTCAGGGTCCAAAGCATCTGAGCCAGCAGGACCACAATTGGCACATGTGAGTGACACTAGGGACTGGACTCATGGTTGAATATTTTCAATGTATTGATTGATTTGACATCAAATCATCTGTGGGCCTCATATCTGAAACTTTTTATAGGCCGTAAGATAAGATAGTATTTTGAAGTTTTAAAGTATACGTTATTATTTATTGCCATCATCACATAGTCTTTGAGATATAATATAAAATAGCTCAAGAGGGAGTCTTGGGAATCTTCACCTAATGTGTCAAGCTAGCAAGATTTCCTCTGGCACATGGATGGCCAGAGAGGTTAAGTGAATAAGCAGGTAACAGGGTAAGTAAACAGTGACTACAAAGCTTAGGCAGTACAAAGTATTCTATAATTTTTAGATAAGGGTCATTGGTATGAAATTTAAAAGGAGATGGAAAAGGAGGTTAAGCTCCTGTTTTTTCATGCAACTGCAGCAGCCACAAACCAGGTTCAAATGTGCCTCCTGCCAAGTGTCACTACTGAGCACAGAGCCAAGAATTACCCCCTGAGCACCACTGCCTATGTCCCAACCCACTTCTTTGGAAAAGAAGAAAAAGAAGATTAGCTTTCTTTCACTGTATTACTCAACTCTACTTTGAGAAAAAAAAAGAGAAATCTCCAGAATATCCATGTTGATAACGAGGAATCTACTTTTTCTAACCATCATTCACTTTATAAATGCAATCTCTGGTCTGGAATTAGAAATCTGAATAAAGGGGCCAGAGTGATAGTCCAGTGGGTAGGGCATTTGCCTTGCACAGGGCCCGCCAGTGCCAGTCCGGGTTCTGATCCCCGGCATCCCATATGGTCGCCTGAGCACCGCCAGGAGTAATTCCTGAGTGCAGAGCCAGGAGAAACCCCTGAGCATTGCCGGGTGTGATCCAAAAAGAGAAAAAAAAGAAATCTGAATAAAAACAAAGATAAGATAGTAGTATGACCTACTTACTTTCATATTTCATTATTAAAAGTGGCATTTTTATAGTACTGGTAGTCTTTCACATGAAACATTTTAGCAAAAAATAAATAAGAAGAAACTACCAAAAGGGTCCAGGCTCACTCTTACTTTCATGTGAGTTAATTATATCAATTAAAATAAGATAATTGCAGTGCTTTTTATAGTTTGAGGAACAAATTTTTTCCCTCTTGGATTTCAAATATTCCTCACAATGAAGAAAAATTATGCTTTTAAACTTTCTCAATGTTCTGTTATTTTTCAGAAAGAACTTTAAATGTAAAAGTTATGATAAAAACTTTTTTTAGTGTAAAAACCTAGAGGAGATATATTTTTATTTTAATTAACAACTAGATGACACAATTTCATGCAGCTTTCTGTGTAATTTTCATGTTGAAGGGTCTATTTGAGTTGATTAGAGAGTATTTGTATAAAATTTGGAGTGCTTTCATAACAAAGCATTTATTCTGAATAACAATTTCAAGTACACCATTTCATTGGCTGGCAGTACTATTCTCTCAAATATTTCTCCAGCTCAAGGATTTCTGACAAGGAGGAAAATCAGAAATATTTTCAATCCCACAAGTCACCATTGATTTCATTAATGCAGTCATTATCATCACAATTCTTTTAATCTAATGTATTGTATGTGAAGAGATTCCATCTCAGTAATTACATATACTTATTGCCTTCCTTTGGTTGCTGGGTTTAAAATAGTGAAAGATAAATATTGTTTCTATAAAGACTTGTTTGCTCTAAAGAAATACAAATAAATAGAATTTGAAATTATTTTGGAAATTCAGAAAAGTGTGGCTAATAACAAATCAATACTAGACAAAACCTCTTTGAGCCTATTTCATGCACTGGTAATATATAAATATGTATTTGTACCAAGCCATTATAATTTTCAGTCCAGATGGAAGTTGTCTGTGCACAACTAGAGAATATGCAGTTTATTTATAATACAGAAGTCACTAACACTTGGAAAACAAAACAAAAAAATATTACTCTATCTCTAACTGTGTAATGACCATATTAGAAGAGTCACATATTTAGCTTATCACTTTAAAATCAAATTCTGGACTGTGCGATTATGACTGTGTTTGGTAAATCAGAGAAAATTAACACATTCAGAATTATAAACATGAAAGGCATAAACAAGTGCTCCCATTGTTATTCAGAACAATTAAGTTTCATAATGGAGAGATATGTCTCCAGAAAATACTGAAATAAAATCAGATCATAAAATTCTTCCCTGTTTTATCATCTAATTTTATGATAGCTGTCTTATTATCTTCTTGCATACTTTCATTAATACTTTTCCCTTTCATAGTCACAATTTCCATCCTTTTTTAATATTCATTTTATAAATATTCCTTTACGTGATCATATTCCTTTCTACTATTGCCTTCTTCATTGCCCTTCTTCCCTATACACTTTTATATATTTTCTCTGTGTCTGCAGAAGAAAGAACCATAGAATAAAAGTCTATGGTAGGGATTTTATGTGCAAAAGAAAAAAGCTTTCAAATGAAAGTATTATTCTAAAAAAATCAATCTCTTGGTCACTATCCAATGGTGACACGTGTATCCTGGTGCACTGGGGCTTGCTATGGCTTGCCGTGCTGAGGAAAGGTCCATACTGGGCTATTTAAACACCTCCAAATAAAGCAGTTTATTGATAAAGAAATCCGCGTGGCATCACATAGGTGCGGAACGGCAACCAAACAATGTGATGGGCTGGTTGTAAAGCCCCCCTGGGTGGAGTTCTGAAGAGAGGGGAAGTCCAATGTGGAAAATGGCGGCGCCTATGGGTGGGTGGGGGTCTGGCTTGTTGTGAGGTTCTGCCGGGTGGTGGGCCAAGGCTAGAAACCCACCATGCCCTCCCGACTGCCTTCCTGAACGGCTGGGCACCAGGTAGAACAAGGATACTAGCTTGCCCTCTGTCGTAAGAGTCTCTGGACCAGTTATTTTGTATAAACTCTGTAAAAGATAGTGACTTTATCTATGCCCTAGATTAAGCATAAAATGGCCTCACTGGGCTCATGGCAAAGGGTGGCTTTTCCTGGGCATAATTCACTTTAATTCCCAGACTATAGTCCTTAAGCTGTGTTAGTTTTTCTGAACCCCAACAGGGTTCTTATTCACTATTTCATTTTGGGGTCATGAAAGAGTTTGTTCCATAACTGTGATTTTTACTTCTTCTGGTGTGTAGGCATTCCATGTCAAAGCCAGAGTAGATTATGACTGCCCAACGGTCCATCCATGGGGCCTACCCTTTTGGGTGTAAGGAGCTAAGGTCAATCAAGGGCTAAAGTCAAGTGAATATGATGGATGCCCAGGAGTTAATTTTTCAGAGTTAATTTACTCCATATTCCAAAGGCACAATATTATCTGTCTTCCTGTTTCTATGGAAATGACATTGCTCTAAAATAAATATATACAAAGGGCATAAAGAAAAAAGATAAGCGAATATTTCACTTTAATATACAAAAGGCATATGAAAAACTGCTCTTCATCACGAATTATCGGGAGATGCAAATCAAACCAACAATGAGATACCATCTCACACCACAGGCACACATCCAAAAGAGCAAGCACAACTGGTGCTGGTGCCGATGCATGGAGAAAGGGACTCTCATTCATTGTTGCTGGGAATGCAGACTGGTCCAGCCTTTTTTTGGGAAAACAATATGAATATTCCTTCAAAAAACTAGAAATTGAGCTCTCCATTTGACCCAACAACATGACTCCTGGGAATATATGTTAGGGCCCCCCAAAACACACAGCAGAAACACCATCTACAATTTTATGTATTGTTGCACTATTCACAATAGCAGAATATGGAAACAACCTGTGTGCCCAAGAACAGATGACTGGGTAAAGAAACCGTGTTTGCTGTTAGGAAAATTGAAGTCATGAAATTTGCCTATAAATGGATGGACATGGAGAGTATCATGATGAGTGAAATTAGTCAGAAGGAAAAGGGCAGATATCGAATGACTGCATTTATATGTGGGATATAAAAATATAGTATAAGACTACTATCCAAGGCTTGGAAAATTGGAACAGGAGCACTTGTCAAGGGTTGGAATTTACCACAAATGTGTGGGGAGCAGAGAGTAGGGAAGAAAGAAAAGGGACCAGCTTGACAATAATAGTTGAAAATACTAACTCTAGACTAGAATTAAGTATTGAAAGTAGGTGAAGGAATATACATTATAACTCTTACGTGTCTTGTTTTGGAAAACGCAATGCACAAAGGGAGAGAGTAAGAGAGATGGGTAAGAGAAAGAGAGAGAGAGAGAGAGAAAGAAGAAGAAGAAGAAGGAGAGGAAGGAGAGGGAGAAGAAGAAAAGAGCCTGCCACAGAGGCAGGTTGCAGAGGTTGCACAGGTGAGGGTAGGGAAGAGGAGGAAGGGAAACTGTGGACACTGGAGCTGGAAAATATGCACTGGAGGGCTGGGTGCTGGAATACTGTATGATGGAAACTCAATCATGAGCAGTTTTGTAGTGGTCTATTGCATGGTGATTTAATTAAAAAATGAGAGGATAGAAAAACAATGTCACTTTAAAATGAAAATATACATAAGGGCATAAAGGAATGAGAAAAGAAAACATTTCATTTACATATACATAATCCAGAATCATCAGACGACTTGACTTTACAATTGATTTTACAAGTTACTATGTCTGATTAGGAGATATTCCTGACTAACAGATAGGCTAAGAAGAACATAAAGGTAAGGATAAACAGGGAAGATTGGGAGAGTCCTGGTAGAACTGAGTATGTCCCTAGGTGCACTGTAGTGGGATAACCCAAAAAACATAAGCTCTCTGAGGGAGGAGAATGGACCTATGTTAAGCCTGAAATGCTTGAAACTCTAATCCAACAAATGAAGTGTTCTGACAGTAATTCCTTTATTGGAAGGGATCTATGCATGGAAGATGGAGAATTATTTGAAAACTTATGAATAAATCTTCCATTTATTACTTGAGAATTTAAACTAGATAACCCCTAAATTCCCTTTGGCTCTACTGCATCACTCAGCAATGGTTATGGAGGTTACTCATTCCCATGTATTTATACCATTAGGAACTTGAGAAAATTAATCATCCTTGGGAATCTATTGAACCTGTTGGTGGTTGTGTTCATTGATTTTCTCTATTTCCCTTTTTTGAAGTTTTTTCCTTCTTTTCCTTGGCTATACTATTGTTTCTTGCTAAATACTTCTTTATTTTTGCCCTTTTTAGTGTGTTATTTTCAATTGTTTTCAGTTTTTATCCTTGTACCATTCTCCCACAAACACACCCCTTTGTTTCCATTTGTTCTCTCTCTGCCCTTAAGGGTTGCTGTAGGCCTGGCATTCCGATTCAGTGCAAAGACTCTGAAATAATTAGTAATTGGAGAAGGGAAGGAGATACTCTCTGACCTCATTCGGAAATGAATAGTATTTCTCAAGCCTCCCAACCTTCCTTCCAGCCATCCCTTGAACCCTTTAAATATTGATGGCATTACTCTACCAGCCTACTAATGTGACTTGGGCTGGCACTCTGCAGAGGTTAGCAGAGCTGCAGTTTCAGGTGCAGGTAAGAGACTTTTGACATCTTTCCCTTCTATCTGTTACTTGTTCTTTACTTCCTGCCTGTGAAGCTTGCCAAGGATAGAAAAACCCACAATATATCAAGAAATTGTCTGTCCAGGGAGAAGTTCCACGTTCCCACCAACCTGTATCTGTTTTTATATTTATTAGTAGATGCATAGGCTTTTAGGTAGTGGAGGAGAGTTTATCCCCTGCTCATCAGGAAGGACAGTCGCTCAGTTCAGATCCTAAGTATGGATATTTTGATGCTCCTGAGTTGGAGAAACTGAAAGCACTTAGTTAAGGCGGCTTTTTCCTAATAGTGCTTATTCATACAACAGCCTGTTGAGCAAAACCTCACTCTGGTTTGATGCTGTCAAGATGAAGGACAACACATTTTCTGAATTTTAGTGCAGCGCCATTTGCTCATGGAGAATTATGAAACAGCTGAGTGCTTCAGTGTGTACTGCTTAATTACGTGCCACATGTAATTTCAGAGCTGTTCTATTTATAGTGCGACTTTATTTTTAAAAAGCTTATATTTCAGAGTGGGAGGTGATGCAAATCATTTAAAGCCCTGTAATGAGGCTTGAAATGTGACTCAACAGAGCTATAAAATTGTCCAGCACTTTAAATGGATCTCATTCAGATCACAATGGCAAGAAGGATAGTAATGACCAAAAGGCAACCACAGGACTTGAAAATCTGAGGTTTCTCTGACACATGTAAGTGTGTTTGTTGAGCACCCATACACAGGTTGAGCATGTGTATATTTTATATTTGGGAGAGCTATGGTGATTGATGATTAGAAAATGTGTAGAAAATACAAAAGAAAATTTAGGGCATCTAACAAAAAACTCAGAATTTATAAAATAAAAATAAAAATACTTTATTTTTAAAAATAAAAATAAATTTAAAAAAATTTATTTTTAATTTTCAAAAAAATTAAAAATTTAGGGCATCTAACAAAAACTCATAATTTATTTTATTGGTCTCATTTCTAGCAAATGAGACAAGATGATTCAAATGCATGTCCAGGATGACATTTCAATGGTGAGAGATAAATGACCGGTAAGTGTGAGAGAGAACAAGGAGGCAAAGTTCAGAGAGCTCAAGTACAGACAGGGGAGTAATTTGCTCCTTCTTGTTCTCTCTCTGTGCATGCATGTGACATGTATGTCACATGCATGCAAATATGCAAGCCTGTGTGTTTGTGTGTGTATGTGATGCAGGTGGGCCCCACGAGTGGCTTATGTGAGGCCGGAAGGGGAGAGAGATGGTCCCTTTCTCCCCAGCCGCCTCTGCCGCCCAGGACTCGCTAGGCAGGCTTAGGACTGATAAAGTCTGCGATGAGCCCCTACTCGGCATTGGCCTGAGCCCCACCAGCCCCACAAGGTGACTGTCAAGCCACCCCTGATGTCCGCTTGATCTCTAGGCACGGGAGTTGATCCCCACTACCAGAGGTTTCTCCGGGAGCCACGGACTCAGGCTGGAGCGAGGAATTGCTCTTTGCAGGAAAGGAAAATCAGTCCTAGGCCTTACCCAGGGCTACCTTAGGGTTTTGTCTTCCTCTGAGAAAAGAATTTTCAGGAGTCGAAGAGCAGTGAAGTAAAATAGGCTTTATTAAGGAGGTTTTTGGAGAGGGAAGGGGAGAGAAAGTAAGAGAGAAAGTACACATCTCAAGAAGGGAGATGCGGGCAACACACGTGCTCAGGCACCACACGTGCTCAGTCACATGGGCTCAGGCAGCATGTGTGTCCATGCAGCATGTGCGTGCTGTCCTTTGGTCAGGATGGCTTTTATAGGTTTCTCCCAAGTTACTCCCATATGGGGCTGTTGCCAAGGGAGTAGACTTTGGGAGTGGTTTTCTTTGACTGGAATGCTTTGGAGTCTTCTGTGAGCTGGGTCCTGGGCAGTAAGGCTGATTTATCTTCCTTAGGAGAGTTAATTATCTAAAGCCTTTAGAAGGGTCAGTGGCCTATGGGCTTCACACATTCCCTTTTGGCCTTCCCTTCCCCAGGGTCTATTGTTGATATTGGTCTTGTCAAGTGTGGTTTCCGGTTTTCAATCAGGTGTGGCTCTGGATTTCTTCTTCTTCAGGAATTTTATTGCCATGTGGCGCCCCCTGTCTGCCTGCCTACAACATATGTGTGTGAGTTTTTTGGTATGTGTTTTACAGAAATATGACAACTCGATTGGTAGAAAACCCCAACTCTCTTAAAAGCAAAGGACTAGTTTTCCTTCTTGGATATGTGTGAAGTGCAATGAATTAATGACACCGTACCCTTTTTCATTCCTTTGATAAGAGAAGAGATGACTGAGGCTTGCAAATAAATGTTGAGGCAAATGTTATATTCTAAAACAATGCCATGCTCAATAACCAAATAGATATGCCTGTTCTTCATTTTCCTCCCTTGTCCCCACTCTTCCCATAGAATGATCTCAAATTATTAAACAAATCTGCGAGAAATGTAGACATTGTGCAGGGATTTCGAGTTGGTACAATCCTCACATGTCTGGGTGAACTGCAGGCCAGCATTTTTGGAGGAAGTGGTTATGTGTCATGGATCAGGAGAAGCAGTCACAGCACCCGGATAATCTGCTGATTGTTTTTACTGTCCTTGGCCTGTTTGCTGCAGTGGGAAATTTTAACTGCAATACTGTAATATGTGTTGATTTTTTTTGTTGTTGCTATTCTCTCATTTCTATTTCCTGCTCTTTTCATCAAATATAGTCATCCTTAATTCTTGCTTCTACTTTAGGCACAGAACTTTTTTTTGTTTTTTGTTTGTTTGATTGGGCTACACTGAGTTTTACTCATATATCATTTTTGGTGGTGCTCACGGGACATATGCAGTGCCAACTGTTAGATCTGGGTGGACCAGCACAAGGCCAATGCGTTAATCTCTGTACTATCTCTCTGGACTCAAGCCCAAGGGAGGGTGGTTGGGTGAGAGTAATTTCTGATGGTACTTTAGGCTTACTTCTGACTCTGTACTCTGGGATCATTCCTAGTATGTATTGGCTACCGTATAGGGTGCTAAAGATTAAACCTGGCTTGGCCGCCTGCCTGCAAGGTGAGTGCCTTACTGAACTTTTTCTCTGGTCCATGAAACCAATTATATAAATGTTCTGACTCCAAGATCTTACCCACATTCCCATTGTTTACACCATTATTTTTCAGTGCCCTTACACTCTGTATTTGCTGAAGAAAATACATGTTAAATAGCACGGGAGGTGTTTCCGTTGTATGTTTTTGGCTTCCCAGGGTCTGGCTTCACAGGGTCAGCACTTTTATTTTCATAGCAGCACTATTCACAATAGCCAGAACCTGGAAACAACCAGTATACATGAGAACTGATGACTGGATAAAGAAACTGTGGTACATCTACACAATGGAATACTAAATGCAGCTGTTAGGAAAAATGAAGTTATGAAATTTGCCTATAAATGGATGGACATGTAAAGGATCATGTTGAGTGAAATTAGTCAGAAGGAAAGAGAGAGATATTGAGCGACTGCATTTATTTGCATGACATATATATATATATATATATGTATATGTATATATATATGCATATTGATCACTTCTTGATCACTTGAATCCTGTTATTCATCGATTTACTCGAGCGGGCACCAGTAACATTTCCATCGGACCCTATCACGTGTCAATGTAGCCCAATGGCATCTGGTTGATTCAGGAATATGAAGAGTCTCAAACCGTTCCTTCAGGGTCTTGACAAGGAAGTCTGACCATCTTGTAGGTGGGCAGCCACGTGATCTTTTGACATCCCGTGGGATCCAGTCCGTAAAGGCTCTAGTCCAGCGATTATCTCCAAATCGCATTACATGTCCAGTCCATCTGATTTTCGATGCCTTGGCAAACGAGTCAGCGTCCCTGATTCTGGAATAGCGACGGAGGTCAGAACTCCGATTCCTACTCTCACTTGAGTGAGGCATGATATTCCAAGTATAGCTCTTTCGATTCCTCTCTGGGAGACCCGAATAGCTTTCTCATCCCTGCTTTCATAGGGCCCAGGTCTCTGAGGCATATGTTAATGCAGGGAGAACGGTGGAGTCAAAGAGATGTACCCAGAGCCGGAGGTTCTTTGTCCTTTTAGCTATTTCTTCGATGCCTTTGAAGGCATTCCATGCTGCTCTCTTCCTCCTGCGCAGCTCAGGTTTTAAGTCATTCATCATGTTGACTTCTCGACCTAGGTACACATAACTGCTGCATTCAGAGATGTTTGTTCCATTGAAAGTGAATGGGGCCTCTGGAACTAGTTCATTTTTCATAAACATAGTTTTCTTCAGATTCAGCTTTAGACCTATCTTTCCACATTCTTGGTCGAAGTCAGCCAGCATTTGTGCCTCTTGGCTAATGTTTGGTGTTATTAGAATGATGTCATTAGTGAAGGGCAGGTGGTATAGTTGCCAACCATCTATCTTCTCTCCCATTCCTTCCCATTCTAATTGTCGCATGATGTTCTGAGGGTGGTGCTGAAGAGTTTTGGTGAAATGGCATCACCCTGTCGAACCCCTCTTTTGACATCAATGATCACCTCCTTGTAGAATGGTGAGATCCTGGTGGTGAATCCATAATACAGCTCACAAAGGATCTTGATGTATTGGGTTTGAATGTCCTGTTTGGCTAGGGCTTCGATGACTGCTTCAGTATCCACAGAATCAAAGGCATTCCTTAAATCAATGAACATGAAACAGAGTGGCATATTGTACTCCCTACAAACCTCAATGAGCTTGGTTACCATGTGGATATGGTCGATTGTGCTGAATCCTTTCCTGGAAGCCAGCTTGCTCGCATGGTTGTCCTTCATCTAGTGTTCTGCGAATCCTGTTCAGGATGAATCGTGTAAACAGCTTGTAGATGATGATACCAAAATCCAATGTCAGGCAAAATGTGGATCATGTCTTACTAAAAGTGGAATTTACCACAAACGTGTGGGAGTCAGAGGTTAGGTAAGACAGAGAATGGAACATGTGCAAATAAATGTCGAGAGGACTAATACCAACCTAGAACTGAGCATTAAATACAGGCAAAAAAATGCACATGATGGCCTCTAAGTGTATGTATTGCAATACACAATGTGAGAGAAGGAAAAGAGAGGGAGAGAGAAAAGAGATAAAGAACCTGCCATTTAGGCAGGCTATGGGAAGGGGGGAGGGAATTGGGGACATTGGTAGTGGGAAATGAACACTGGTGGAGGGCGGGGTGCTGGAACACTATGTGACCGAAACCTCCAAACACGAACAACGTTATAATTGTATATCTCATGGTGGTATAATAAAATATTTTTTTAAAAAAGGCAGCCTGGGGGATAGAAGGGTAGGATAGGGCTGCTTATAATTATTAAAAGCATTGACTTCCTGTTCAAGTATTTCCTGCCAGGTTCCTATCAGCATTTCTACCTCCACCCCACCCCTACCCCCACCAAAGAAGGTGTTTGTTTCAGGGTGTTAATTTATTTGTTTATTTTAGTAGACACATTTTCAATTTTTTTTATGTAACATACAGAAGCATGTATAATAATGTGTAAAGTAAAACTGAAACAAATTTTTTTCTATCAGAAGTAATATAGATAGTAATATCATTAGTAGCAAAGCTAGTAGTTCAATGGCAGTAAATTAAAAGAAAGAAAAGAAATTTCTCAGAGATTTCAGAAGAAACAGTAAGCCCATCTCCCAGGGTTTTAGTGATAGTTTGTCTGAAATAGCTTTGTTTTATCAGCTATAAACAGGTGACAATTTCCAATCAGACTACATCTTTTACATACATTTAGAACTTGATTGTGTTCTCTCAAAATGTAGTTGAATCTGCATGTTTCTGGACTCTGTGTAAAAATATTTTAATTAACTTACATGTAGAATCAAATGTTTTTACTATGGTTAGTAATATTTCACTAATTTGAAGTCTACACTCTCATAAGTATTATTGTTAAAACATATTAGACTGGCATTTTCAATTGTTTAGCATTTAAACAGAAAGTTTAGCTTATAGACCAAATCCTACCATTACCTGTTATAGTCAATAAAGCTTTATTTGAACATAAAAAATAATAAATAGCAGGGAGAAGGCAATATATTTGCATGAAATATCCAGGAGATCAAAGCCTATATTTTTAGATTTAGAATGTCACTATAAAAATAATCAAAGTTAGTCCATGGATCCATAGAAAAATATTTCTTTTTAAATAGAAGTAATAAGCCAGTAATTATTTCAAAGCCAATTTACTACTTTGAAATATTAAATTAAATATTGTGCATTAAAATTGGTTTCATATAGTTTATTTTTAATCAAATAAAGGTATTAATCTGATTTTAGTTTATGACATTGTCATTACTATCAATAAATGATAATATAGTGGTAAGTAGAATTATAAACAAAACTATAGATTATTTTATTTGTTGAGGGTCATAGATTCTGTGAACATAGGAGTTGTGTTAAATAAGAACCCATAAGAATTTATACAACGCTAAATATTTTTAGATGCGGGCTCTTTTGGTCTTTTTAACAATTCATGGATGATGCCACATCCATTTTTAAGTAATTTTATATGCTTGGTACCACAACTTTAATGTACTAGAGATTTAGTAAGTTACTTTTGTTCAATGAATTTGTATAGCAGATGTTAACATATGCTTTTTAAATTCAGAATAAACATCTATGGGGAGAAAATATGATCTACTCCTAGAATGAATATTTATGATGCGTCAAATGTAATAACTATACTCAAATTATAATATCAGGTAAATTATACATTTATTAAGATTTGGGAATGAATAGTTGAATGCTAAGAGAAATTCTGTATACGGACTAATATTTTATAATTTTGGCATTCACACTTGGAATGACAAATCAATCTTCCCATGGAGTACTGGGATATTTCTTTTAGTTTCTAATCATCTTGCATAGGTAAGAAGTTTCAGATAGATTTTTAACATAAATTAATCTTGGTAAGCAATATATCAATATATCCTTTAAAAATTTCCAGGGGAGGCTTTGGGATGTAACTCAGCTTTAATGTGAGTGAGCCTTGTATGTGTAAAGTCCTGACTTTAAACCCTGGTACTATAAAAATATATCAAAGAATTCCCTGAGTAAATGATAGTACATGGAAAGGGTGAAACAGGCAAACACTATGGGATTTCTTACAGAAGCTAATTTTCTGAGCCTTAATTTATTCATCAGCAAAACTGAAGAAATAATTGTACCTACCTTGGATGAAACTGAAGAAAACAGTGAAAGCATTTCATAATCTAGAAATTGAGATCACAATGACATGACAAATGTAAAATGTTGGTTTGAGAAACAAATAGTCTGGGAAATACAGTCTTTGAAACACAGAAATAATCTTGGAAAATATTTTTTGAGGACAAAACACTTTACACCTGCATAACAAAACTTTCCTCTTCAAGGATATCATTACCTTTTATTATCTAAAAATGCAGGTAATTATAGAGTTTCATGTGCCTTTTGACTCTCCACCATAGCTTCAATTTGCTTACCACAAGTTGCTTTTTTAATAGCAATCCCTGTCGAACCATTAGCATGTTATGAAAACCTAATAGCCATAAAGCCTACATGCCAAGTAAGTTCACTGGGTATATTCTACTTGTTGGTTTTTTGGTCACACCCAGCAATGCTCAGGATTTACTCCTGGATCTGCACTCAGGAATTATTCCTGGCAGTGCTTGGGGACCTAGTAGATGCTGGAGATTGAATAGGGGTCAGCTGCATACAAGCATACACCCTATCCAATGTATTGTTGCTCTGGCCCTTAAGTTCTATATTTTCTAGGATCACTTTAATTTTTAATGAGTTACTCACTGCAAAAGCTGTCTATCCTTGTCATTGGAACTTTGAGAAGAGGAAGGCAGCTAGAATGACAAATAGAGAAATGACAGTTTCAAGTATGCCAGTTTGTGTTTTCTCTAAGGTTGTTCTTATGAGAAATTGATGAGTCAGACAAGATCTGCAGAAACCATATGGCATTAGAAATACAATGACATATCAGTGATATTTTAGCAACTAGAAAATTAATTCATTAATGGATTTTAATGTGCCACTGTTGTTGGACACAAGTTCGAATGCTCGTCATTTGAATACTAATATTCAAGAGACAAGAGTGGGTGTGCAAAAAACAGTTGTATTCAGGTAGTAGCAACCTGAGAAGATGATGGACTTTATGTCCTCCAACCATCTTTTTTCTCAGATTGAGGAGGATATGGTTTATATTGTACTAATTAGAGAGTAAGTGAGTATAAAGTTGTGGAAAGTGGGCCAATATGTGAAAGGAGTCTGATAAGTTTTAGGAATCTATTTAGAAGGGCGTCATGTTGGCTCTTCTCTGAGGATAATAGGAATGCTTGGGAATGACAAACTTTAGGAGTTCTGCAGAGGGCCTGTACTTGCCCTCTATTTGCAATTAGACATGTTTCAGTAGAAAACACAATGTTGAGGAAGTCAATTACTACTGGGAGGCAGAACAAGAGCCGAGGGAGAGAGAGGTTATTAAAAATATACTTGCAAGGACCATGATAGAGTTTCTAATGATTGCTGGCTTATGTCACAAACAATAAATATTGGTTTGGGTACTAATCTTTGTAATGTGTTAACTAGAAGAAACTTTCCAATTTTGAGAAACAAATATGTAATCCTATTTTATTGGTAATATTTGTGTTTTCTTCACTGACATTGAACATGGCAGTGGTTCTATGACTCTAGTCTGTAAAAGACTAGTTAAAAATTCCATCAGTTTAGTTTGCCTATTAATGAACTCTGAAAGAGAGGAGGAGAGAAATTGTTTGTGTTGATAGTTTCTCTTTGTTTCCTTAATATCTGATAAATTACTGAGTTCCTTCCTTATAAGACTTGGTAATAGATGTTAACTTTTATATTCTCTTCTCAACATGATTCTTAATTTAAAATAAAATTCCCATTTAAGAAAATAGCAACTACGAACACAAATATGGCAGTATATATAATGAAGACAAATACCTGACACACAATTTAATAAACAACCAAAACTAAGCAAAGCATCAAACCACTGCTGACTGATCAAAATTCTACATTTAAGGAACTAAAACTATTTAATTTTGTATCTGAGGACAGAGTCTAATTTCCTTTTGATTTCCTGCTCTCCAATTTTAGAAATTAGAACAACCTCAACTTAGTGGAGTATACAGAAACTACTTTGCAAATCAAGGAAAATACTTTGCATATACACTAGATGAAAGGAGTCAAATTTTAGACTGGCGACATCATTGGAGGTTACTCTATTTTACAAAATTGTTTATTTTTATTGGGATTCACTTAAAAGTATCTTTCATGTTCTTTCCTTCACTTACTATGCCTTAATTGATTCCAATGATGACCCTACCTACAAGCAATTCTTATAAAGAATGTTTGCAAATCTTATAAAGAGCCACACATTTTAAAATTTATTTATTAATTTTTACTGAATCACAAAGTTAGACATTTGTGAGTTTTAGGTATACAATGTTCCTACATGAATTTCTTCACCAGTGGCCACTACCCTGCACCAATGCACTCTGTGCCCACACATCTGCCTCTGTGCCACATACATTTCCCTTTCACAATTGTCTTAGTATTCTGTTTCTTAACTGATCCCTCTCCCAACCCAGCCAGTGGCAAGCGTCCTACTGAACTCCAGTTTTCCTGTTCTTTTTTTCCCCATACTTCTGTTGTCTTTGGGCATTTGATATTTCCCCTTGAAGTTTCATTATAGTTCACATAGGTGGAAGATCATCCTAAGAACTACACATTTCGATTAGCCATTTTTAGTTTTGAATTCTCTTTTTTTCTAGGTGTTTGCAAACCTTATTGCTTTGCAGGCATTCATTGGATCTTGTGACTTGAAGTTTATCAATTCTTTCTCTTCCTAAAATCTAATATTTTTCACAGATTATTCACTACTCCTTTCCTTTATCACTTTTCTCCATCTCAAGACTTCAGTTCTTCTGGAGATTGCTTTTGTACCCACTGACATTTACAAAGTAGTTGTATGAACATGTAAATGACTGGTTAACTATTTAAACATTAGGGTTAATTGATAAAGAAATGTATACCATTCAGGAGTAGTCCTGCCACTTTTGTGGCATCAGTATCTTTTAGCAGATATGTAGTTTTGGTCATATATGTCTGACTCTTGATTATGCTACTATTGAGTTCTTTTTTTTAAGTCATGTAGCTTATTTTCCTAATTTCTTTTAGATAGCTTGTGTTAGTGCATATGAACACAACTTAAGTTTGTATGTTGACTTTGTATCCTCTAATAATTAGTTCTAGCAATATTCTGTAAAAATCTGTAGGATTTTCTTCATAAGAGAAATGCTATCTGAGAACAAAGATAATTTTCTTTTCTCTTTCATTGTTGTTTTTGCTGATTTAAATAGCCTTTATTTATTTTTTCTTGCCTAATTACTCTGGCTAAGACTTCAATAATGAGATACCAGTAATAATACATATTTTATAATGGAGTAGTAGGCTTCATAGAGATTTGTAGTCTTTCCTCCTCTTCACTTTTAGGGAAGTTTAGGGTTAAAATTATTAAAATATCTTACTACTTACTGAAAGCAGTTTACAGATTCAATAACATGCCCATAAACTCCCAAATAGAATTTTTGCAGAAATAGAAAAAGGCATTATAAAATTATGCAAAACTACAAAATATTAATAGGCTAGCAATAAAATAAAAATGAGGCTTCACACATCTTGACTTTACCACATTTTAAAAATATTACAGTAATTAAAACAATAAGGTATGGAATATTACCTAAAAATGGAGAAAGAAAAGTTGTTATATGCCAGAAAACAGGATATCTTTAGTGACATGTTGAGAAATAAAAAGCAATCACATAAATAAAAGCACTGTAGGAATTAATAGGTCTGAACTATATAAGTACTTTCTTATTTAATAATGGTTGGCAGGTGCTGGAGAGGGAGTGGAGTGAGATTGAGAAGTGGAAGTGGAGATAACAGAGTTTCAGTAATGTAGTATAGAAACGTTCCTAAATTTTACTATATACGATACACTTAAAAGTTCACTGAGAGTAGATTTCTGGGACATATCTATCATCATTATATGTGTATAGGATTTGTCACACCCATAAACAAATTTCTAGACATTTTCCACCATGAAAATCCTTTTATCCATTCTTCCCATACTCCTCCTTATCTCTCTGGTAACTGCCATAGTTTGCACCATGTCTAAGAGTTTTCTTTGTCACCTTGAGTGTCTTAATATTTATATTTCACTGGCATTTAAATGAAAACCACCTGGTAATTGTCTTTTAGTTCCTCAGTCATTGAATGTGGTCTGATAACCTGATCTTAACTTTATTGTCAGTGTGAGTGGCTCCTCTAGAGGAGAAGTTGGACCTGACCTGAATTGGGGAAATATAACTAAAATAACAGAAACTACTTCCAACTGAGAAGTACTCTGCTGAAAGGAAGTGGGCCAAGGCACTTTTATTATTGAATAAAAAGTTTAGGCAAGAAGTTGATGTGCATCACAGATAATATCCTAAGAGATTGCAAAGCTAGGAGGAAATAACCAGTCCGTTATTTTCATCCAAGCAGATACAAACACACTTACAATATTAGTAACAACTAGTCCTAAAGTCAAAGGATTTAATAGTTGAGCAATTTATCTTCAATTATCCTCATAAATAAGATGACTTTCTGTTTTAGCTAATTGTGTTTATCCAGTAGAAAAGGAGATTTCTTATAATTTTGTGACTAGATAGTTTTACAATTTGAAGCATAGAACTGGGAGACAGAGACACTGTTTCCCTTGACACCAACACTCAAAAGTCAATTCCCAGGTCTTTGAGAAAGATAGTCCTGTGTCACATGCTCAAAGGATGCTTATCTTGCCTTCAACTGGATTTCTGCACATTTCAAAAAAGATGAGAGAATGCATTATATTGAGGCTTCTAAGTTAAGTGCTCAAAGAAAACCTAAGAGATGGAAATCTTTCTTTGCTTTTTGAGAGTAAGAAATAAACGTCTTATTTTCAGCTTGCATTTGCTCTTATGCTAGGACTGATGGTTCGGAAGTTTGTGTAGAGTATTTGGAAGGACATACTGAGCCCAGATTTCAGGAGGCCCCAGATTCCTGGAGGAGCCAAGCAGCACCATTCCCTGGATCCACCATTCTGGATTCACATGCAGGCAGCTTCTCACCCTTACCAGCTTCTTCTCTAAAAAGGTTTATGTTTGCATTTTTCTGTATAGTTTTCTGTATATTAGGTGTTGAGACTTATCTGTGCTCAAGGAAATCTGTAGTCAAATAATATTTTTTTTTGCTTTTTTTTTGGGACACACCCAGAGATGCTCACACTCCTGGCTCTGCACTCAGGAATTCCTCCAGGCTGTGCTCGGGAACATATGGGGTGCCGAGGATCGAGACCCCGGTCGGCCGTGTGCAAGGCAAACGCCCTACCCGCTGTTCTATCTCTTCGGACCAAATCTTTAGTTAATGATATACACAGATCAAAATGAGAATGAACTATCAGGCCCCACCAGTGAAAATGACTATATCTAAGTCCAGAAACAACCAATGCTGGCAGGGATGATGCCATGATAAAATGAGTCCTCATTCAAGGGATTCTGGTTCAGCCTCTTTGGAAAGTTCTCAGAAAAATTGAAAAATAGACCTACCATTTCAAAGTATTTCAGTGCTTGGCATTTTCCCAGAACACAAATCATTAATTATAAAATATATATGCAACCATATATTCCCTGCAATACTGTTTATAATAGTCATAATCTGAAAACAATCCAAGTACCCCAAAACAGATGAGTGGATAAACAACCCAATGGAACACTGTTCAATGAGAAGAAAAGATGAATTTTTGCATTAACTACAATTTGAATGGAGCTGCAGGGTGTCATTTTAAGTGATGTGAGTTAGAAGGATAAAGAATGTATGACCTCACTTATGAAAACTATAAAGAAACAAAGCTAGGGAACACAGACCAATAGGCACTTTTATTGGCAAATTCTAATATTCTGCCAACAGAGCTAAGTCTGCCAAGTGGGAATTGGGAAGCTCAAATATGAAGGCATGTAGGGGAGAGGTGGGGGGGTATTGGCAGTTTGTTTGTGGATGTAATTCTGACATTCTATGTCTGAGACAAATACTAATTAAAAAGTTGTATGTGTGTGTGTAGTTTTAAATGAGGGCATATAATAACCTTGCTTTGATTTGAATCACCTCCATTACACAACACTACACCTCCAGATCAGATACAAGATAAAAAATCTAACCCAGCTTCAGTGACAATAGCAGATAGGTATATCATAAAACAAGGTCAACTTACGTTGCCTCCATCTCAAACCTGCTTTACTTTGTTTGGCTGTCACCACTATTGTTCCTTGATTTTTCCACCGATCAAATGAAGGTGCATGGCAGCTCTGTTGGAATAATAATGTAAGTTGTAGTGTGCAAGCCCAGAAGAATAGGAATAGTGACTGTGGAGAGGATAGCCATGGTGTCGATCTGATCCAGTTTGTTTGAAATAAATGATGTTAGTGCAAAAATGGTCAGAACCTTAAATATCCTATGCATCAAGAACATTTAGCTAGTGATTAGTTATTCAAAATCCACAACAGCAGTATTTAATTCCCAAAAATGTCATGGTATTACAGTGGAGCAATGTAATTATAGTATTTCCACTATTTCTGACTCTTTAGATTTTTTTTCATTATTGTAGATATCCACTAAATTTATTTACATGTATTCCCTTTTCAGATATTAATCTTTCCCCTCAATATCAAAGTGTTTTAAATAAGGGCACTTTTAACACTTCTTGTTAAAAATAAGTTTAGCATTTCAGAGTCATTACATAGAAGCAATTAAGCAAAATTCAAAAGTCAAAAGATGCAAAATATGCATGATAGTATAGTCCATCTTTGTTTCGCTTTCTATGTATATACTATATATGTATACATACTATGTATGTGTATATATGGTGTATATTATATATATGATATGAATAAATATATTTTATATGTATATATAAGTATTTATGTATATACAAGAATGCAAAACAGAGATGAATTTATACTCTCATGTATATTTTGCTTCTATTTATATATATATTTATATTACATCTCTGTATACAAATCATAAGAAAGCATCCCATCTGACCTTTCCAAATTTCTATCTTATTGTTACTAGTAGAGTGCCGGAAACACTTCTTCGCATAGATGGCCTATAAAAGTCTTGACTCTAAGCAAAAATGTACCATACACATATCCCCTAATTAACTCTTTACTATTAAAAAGACATGACTGAATATAAAGGAAGCCGAGAAGATGAATTTTCAAGGTAAGTCACTCATTAAATTTTCAAGGTAATCAATTTATTATAGCACTTGACCAGATATTCTATTCTGACCATGTTACAAGGCAAACTAAATGTTAGATTTAGTAAATACATCTATTGTCTTGCTTTCTAGAATGGGAATAATAAGAAAAAGAATAGTTTTCAATCACCTGAGCCTATTTTAAGTTGCATTCAGATGACTATTTTATTGTGTCCCTGTGTTAACATAATTCTAAAAAATGGACCAAGGATACTCTCAGGTGTCTCTTGAGAACAGAAGCCATTTAATTTTCATTTTTATTTCAATTTCAATTTTATATTCTTTCCTAAGAATTATATTCTTTCCTAAATATTAAGATTTTATTCAAAAAAAAGATTTTATTTCTTTATTGGTTTTAGATTTAGTAAAGAAAATAATGCTAATTTGGGACTTAAAAATAAAGACTGGTATCTCTGTTGATTCAGTGGGATAACCAAAAATTTACTTTTTCTTATTCCTGTACTAAAAGAAGCACCATCACTGTTTATACATGACATTTTTCACAATCAAGAGAGTATAAATAGAACTGCAAACTCGTTTTGTCCTCTCTGAACTTTATGAAATTGATTTAAGTGTTTTTAGGAGAAATAAAATAAAAATGTTTTTCTATTGTCTTATTAAAATAAATCACCCAAAACCATAATCTGGTTTCCACATCGTTATCTCACTGTTCTAATAAATTAAAGGCTTGATCAATATTTTGAATACTGTACAATATATTATGTGAGAAGATAACTCAAAAAACTATATTAATACTGAGTTATATTTCCTTTTTCTCCTCAGTATAAAATAATCAATAGCCCAATGTGCTTTACTAAAATAAGTAAGCAGTTATAGAAAAAGAAAGTGAAAGGTTTATGTAGAGTCGATAGAAATAGTCAATATAGACAATAGTCATGCAAACAATGAGAAAAAGATGATCTCCACAATATGATGGGAAACATTAAAGAAAGAGATAAACATTATAGATTTATGAAATAGAGACTTTTGCCTTCCATTGCTATTATAACCATATAATTATTAAGAAGAGGGACTAATTTTTTTGGAAAGTTTTGGGATGGAATAGATTCTCTGCTCTTTACAAATCTCCAGGTGAATAAAGAGCTTTGGAGACATGAGTTAATTTTGTATGAGTGCTCACCCTGAGTCTCAGTGTGTGGCATTTTGTTATATGAAAAGTAATTATGATCTTTCCCCCTTTACAGGAACAGATAAATAGAAAATAGAACTTTGTAGACTTGAAATTGTATAAATTGGGATGCTAGCCTGACTAATGGAGGTTGTAGAACTAGTTTTAGAAAGGAGAAGAGGTTTTCTGATATTATGCTCAATAAAGTAACCTAAGCATCTATAAACATTTAGGTGGGGGTTCCAGAGAAAATTATGTTTATTTATGGGGAGGGAAGGAGGTGGACATGAGCACTTGAGAAAAATTCTGTGCACATGCATGATACATCCCCTATGTGCTATAAGAACATGATCAGTGGCATGGCTGTGTATATGCTCATGTTTGTGCGCACACGTGAACATGTATAGTAATAGAATGTGCAACTATCACTGGAGACCTGTGCTGTATTCTCTATGGAAAAATTTTGTTCAGTCTGGGTTCTGGGGTCCTTATCAGAACAAATGCATATAAGGGTTTGTCTTGGTCCACTAAAAGCCAAATAACTGTTCCCCTAGATAGGGAGCATCCAAACTACGAACTTCTCTAGCCAGTGTGTTTTTTGCTTTCTTATTTCCGAGTCTGCCATAATTCTGATGAGAACATTACATAATTACTTTATTATAGTTTACATAATCTGTCTACAATATTATTCCAAAATGCTCATTACTTGATTATATCTGTTACTAGCTCAGTTGACTGTTTAATTGAACTCTATGGATAAGACTTGGTACCTTAGCTCAAATACACTTGTGAGACTATAGATATGGTATGATTAACTAAGTCTTACCTTCCGCCATGGCTTGACAACACTTTAAATAGATTGTTTCCTCACTTAGGTCTTTGTGCTTTCTTTTATTTGCTTTATTAACTTATGTTATAAGGCATGTATAATGTTATGATTAATAAGGAAGATACAAAGGCATTCAGGTAGCAAAAGTATGTGTTGTGTTTATGTATCATATTTATCTAGTTCCAGAACCACAACCCCACATTCTTGGAAGTTCTGAAAAATTGGGTGAGAGGGGTCTCTTGTTAGGTTGAGAAGAGAAACTGCTAGAAAACTCCAGAGAAGGAAGTCGATTTCCAGGGAAATGCTTATAAAGTAGGGGTGGAACGACCAGTTCTTTTCCTAATTTTCTGAGAAACAGCAGAGGAGGTTGAGTTATACTGCCAATGCCAACAATTATTCTATTCATGTCTATGTCATGAACCCTTCACAAGGGCTCAAAGTTCAAGGTTTTAATCACGTGTTATGCCTGAGCACTGCACTAGGAGAAAGCCCTGAACACTACAGGGTGTTGTCTCCCTCCCCCAAAAGGGCAGGCCTTTGGAGAGCTCCTGGATGGGTAAGTATGTGAAGACTGGGAAAGGTCTCCAGTGAAGAGAGCTTGGAAACTACATGCTATTTTCCCCATGCTGGACCCTCTGAATGTGTTTCATTTGAGTGTCCGTAAGTTACACCTATTGAATTCATCAGTGATCTAGTGGTACATTGTTTTCCTGAGTTTCGTGTCATGCTACTAATTAATTGTACCTAAAATTAGTTCTGCCTGGGACTATCTGATTATAGTTAGCTGGCTAGAAGCACATGCTAGTTGGCTAGAATCCATGGGGGTAGCATGAAACTGTGATCTGTGTATCATCTGATGCAGTGGGCAGTCTTGAGAAACGTGACCCTTAACCTGTAGAATCTGATGGTCTCTCCAGACAGACAGCAAGATTCAATTTGAATTCAGGGACGTGGATGTGGGTAATCCTTCCTCCCAACACATTGGAGATTGGGTCCAGGAACCTATACAAAACTTGTAAATTTTCTCTTTTGCCCCTCTGGTATCCTCATGCAATGTTTTATTGCATTTTGAGACTTTCACCTCCCAAGACTTTTCTCTAAGCTTTGGGGAACATCCTTTTGTAGTATAATGGAGCGTTGATGCTGTTTCTATCTGATAAAATGACAGGAACTAGCTTCTGAAAGCATCCTTCCCCACATGGAAAACCTCTGTCATGAAGTCCAGAAAAGTTTAGTTTTGCTTAAGGTAGTGTCTCTGGACAAAGGTGACCTACAATATTCTCTCATCATTCCAAAAAATATTGAGCCCTTGCTTTAGCAGAGTGAGTTCAGACTGAGTTCTGGCCTCTAGTTTTTATCAAGAAAGAAAAGGAAAGAAAGAAATAGAAAGAAAGGAAGAAAGAAAGAAAGAAAGGAAGGAAGGAAGGAAGGAAGGAAGGAAGGAAGGAAAGAAGGAAAGAAGAAGAAAGAAAGAAAGAAAGAAAGAAAGAAAGAAAGAAAGAAAGAAAGAAAGAAAGAAAGAAAGAAAGAAAGAAAGAAAGAAAGAAAGAAAGAAAGAAAGAAAGAAAGAAAGAAAGAAAGAAAGAAAGAAAGAAAGAAAGAAAGAAAGAAAGAAAGAAAGAAAGAAAGAAAGAAAGGAAGAAGAAAGGAAGAAGAAAGAAAGAAAGGAAGGAAGGAAGGAAGGAAGGAAGGAAGGAAGGAAGGAAGGAAGGAAGGAAGGAAGGAAGGAAGGAAGGAAAGAAAGGAAGGAAGCAAGGAAGCAAGGAAGCAAGGAAGCAAGGAAGCAAAGAAAGAAGGAAGAAGGAGAAAAGAAAGAAAAAGCCTTTTTCTATCAGATTAATTTACCCAACAGTGCAATGGATTTTGCTTTGGCAGATAAAAATAAAACATTGGCACATCTGGTATTTAAAAACAGAAGAAAGAGTAATTCAGGACAGACTGCTCAGTAGTTTTCAGCGTATGTAAAGCTTGCTCAAATGCTTATGTAATTTTCCGTCCTCTTCACCGGAGACTATTATTTATTGTATTTTTTATTTAGATGTAAACTAATTGTTATCAACAAATGAACCTCGTCATTTTGTCATAAAATTTTGCTACAAAGGTGTGCAATCTTGTTAATCTCCTTAAGTGAGTGAAAAAACTTTGTTTCTATTATTTTAAGTGTTTTGTAGAGCAAATTGCCTACTTAAAAGGGGAAATTTATCTTGGCTATTTTATTCATGTATAATCTAAAATTATTAGTTAATAATGGATGTTTTCCAATATCAGTAATTGATATTGAATTGATATTTTCAGTAATTGATATGTTTTTTCAATATAGAAGATGATATTAGTTTTACGAGGAACTCACAGACATGGGGCAGAGCTGCTACTTGCTCTCCCTGTGCCCAGCCGCTCACGAGGCGCCCAGGAGGGATGGCAGGTTCTATCCCTGGCCCGCCACCCCAGCAGAGCCTTGCAACATGCCATATGACCCCCCACTCCATGAGGGCCTCCATTTTCCACATCCGACTCCCCCTCGTCAGAACTCCTCCCAGCAGACCAGCCTATCACAGCCGGGCTCATCGAGATCCATCCTGCAGCAGTCTTTTTTAAATCCGACCCAGGTATGCTGATCCAGAGACTCACAGACATGGGGCAGAGCTGCTACTGCCTCTCCCTGTGTCCGGCTGGTCACGAGGCACCCGGGAGGGATGGCTGGTTCTAGCCCTGGCCCGCCACCCCAGCAGAGCCTCGCAAGAAGCCAGATGAACCCCCCAATCCATGAGGGCCTCCATTTTCCACATCTGGACTTCCCCCTCATCATAACTTCACCCAGCAGACCAGCCTATCACACCTTGGCTCATGCGGCCAAGCAGCCGCACTGTTCATCAATAAATGCTGGATTTAGAGATGACATGAGTATGCTACCCGCACTGCAGAGCCTGGCAAGCTACCCATGCCATATTTGATATGCCAAATACCAGTAGCAATTATAGACCATATTCCCATGACCTGATGGAATGGTTTGAGGCTCTTTATGTTCCTGGAGCAAGCAGGTGCCCTTGGGCTCTACTTGCATGAGACAGGACATATGGAGATGTTACTGGTGCCCGCTCAAGCAAATCGATGATGAACGGGAAGACATTGGTACAGCGGTATTAGTTTTACACTTCTTTAGTTAGATTTAGTTATAATTTTTACTATGAGTGTTATATGAATCAGTTTTTTTTTTAAGCAAGTAATCATTATATGCTTAAGTATTTCTTTTCATGCCAATATTTAGCTAAGTGTCTTTTTTAAAGACAAATTATTATTTGGTTTCCTTGGATTCTTTGCACTTTGGTCTCTAGAAATTCATGCTTAATGATGTCAGAATATAGCTTTTGCACAGTCTTAGTTCCCCATAGATGTAACTATGAGTATTCTTAGTACAGTGGACTTTAAAATTACATTTGCTGATTAATTAATCCTTTTTAGATAAAACTGAGTCTCCTATGAGTCTTTGGGTCAAAGAATAGACTTTTAGTCTGCATTTGTTAGTACAATGTATCTGTTTTCCAATTATGACAGTTAACAAAACTCACTAAGAGTTTATTCCAAAAGTTTGTTCAATTTTAGATGCTGGGCAAGCAGGCTGCCTTCTAGTAAAAAACTCTATTTTGATAATATTTAAAATATATAATGCTATATGTGAAGATTCACTCAATCCCAAGATAATTAGATGTCATCTTTGAACTTATACTTTCTCCTTATGGAGACTCCTTAAAGCCAAGAAGGTTTTAACAATAATAAACAGGTATCTTAGGATTGGGATGCCAGTTTCAGCCTTGCCATGAGGTCTATGCTGAAATCCTGGTTTAAAAAAAAGGAAGGATTTGCAGTGTCCTGCCAATACCTATGTGAGTAAGCCATCTAGGAATTGAATTCTCCACATTCAGTCAAAGGAATCTAGCCAACATCATGCACCTAAGATGCTTGTGGAGTCCCATTTAAAAATAAATGGCAAAATACAGTGAAATTATTAGCTGCTAAATTTAGGGGCAATGATTTTATAGCAGTAAATAACTACAAAAGAGAGTCTCTCTCTCTCTCTCTCTCTCTCTCTCTCTCTCTCTCTCTCTCTCTCTCCCTGTGTCACACTGTGTATGTTTACATTTTCTTTCTCCTGTGGTGGACTATTTTCATTACTCTCAGGGTATTTTCCAGTAACTGTCAGATTGGATGTGGGGACCAAGTTTGCAAGAGAGAAATAGAAAGAGAAACTATTTTATTATCATTTTGTAGCAGAAAAGAATACTCCAAAGAGTGAAAGCAGTGTAATACTATGGACAGTTTGGAGGTACTCGTGATTCATTTCTCCATATAGTAGCCAAAATACAAAGAGCAAAAAACCCAATAAACCTCTCTCTGAATGGTAATTTTTTTTTGCTTTTTTGGGTCACACCCGGTGATTTTTAGGGGTTACTCCTGGCTCTGCACTCAGGAATTACTCCTGGCGGTGCTCGGGGAACCATATGGGATGCCCAGAATCGAACCATGGCTGGCATGGGCCAGCCACGTGCAAGGCAAATGCCCTACCCACTGGGCCATCGCCTCCGGCTCCCTTAAGGTAATTTTGAGAATGGTTTGCTAGAGAGTGCCGTTTGTCATGATTTTAAAAGCCAAACGAGAAAATAATGCTCGATGGTAAGTTCCAGGCAGAATTCTTTACAAATCACATCATTGAAACTACAAATAAGATAAAAACTTAAGTCTCCTACAAAACCTTCTGTCATCAAAATTGGTATTGACTGTGATTATACTCTATTTCATAGCTATGTGTTTATTCATATTTTTTATTCTGGCCCCTTTCACGATATACTAAATACTAGAAGAATAGGTTTTTCTATTCTATATTGAATCTTTAACGTTAGCAACCAGTAAATAAATGTTAGACATTAAGGTCAGTGTTTGTGTGCACAGACTGCTTTTTGCTGTTTACTTTCATAGATTTTTTAAAAGATTGATAGCCAATATTTATTATCATCTTCTTACTTACTTATATAGGTTCTATTAACAAATAATTACTTGATATAGTTACATATGCCACAAGAATACCTACAAACTGCATGTTACATATATTCCGTAAGTATTCAACTATTAGTCATACTATATATACCAGCTTATTAACAAGAATACTTGATCCAAAGTTTAAAAAAGCTTTCATTTAAAAGTTGCAAACTTAAAAGGAAAAATTTTAATGTTATGAATGCCAGTCTTAAGAGTGATGGTCATTGCTATGAACTTCTTAAGGTAACAATAGAGATAATTTTAAGATTGTTCACTCCTCAGTACCACACAAGATGGTTCTTATTGATATACTGACAGAGAGAAGGAGACGGACTTACTTGCTGCTGTATCTCTAGGATAGAAAAACTACTTAGAATGTACGGAAACTAGTGAGATACAAATAAAACAGCCATTGAATATACTACCCAGTCACTATATGTTAGTGGCTAACCCAAAGCTAATCAATAGATTTTCCTGTGTTGTCTTAATGTAACAGGTAGTTTTCCTAATATCTTTTGACCATATTAAAGTGACCTGTGAATTTAAAAAATAAGATACTCCCAACAAATAGTCTTAGAGAAGATCAATTAAGTCTAAAATAATTTCTTATTAATTTTCAAACAGTTCAATAAAAAGTTAAACAAATTTATGTGCACTAATAGCTTCTATGTATTAGTTTGGAAATAGAGCAGTGACATTTATTCATTATCACACCACTAGAAATATTGAAAAACAGTGAGCGTTCATTATGCATAGAGTAGAATTCAAAATGTGACTGGTTTCAGAAATACAACGTTTTTAGTCAGTGTATTTACTCTAGAGAGAAAGGTCAGTTGCAAGCTGTAATTTACATTAGAGAACACATAATTTTAAAAGGCAGTTTTGAAGCATGCAAATAAAAATAGTCCAGTTGAATTAGAAGACATTTATTTTGACTATTTTCTTCTTAATTTGTATCATAGTTTAGATAGTATGTTGCAGTAGCATCTAATCTTTCATATTAGCACATACCTTCTTCACCAAAGTGCCCAGGAACCCCCATTTCAGCCTGTATGTCACCCCTGCTTGATTTCTCCTCTCCTCCCCCATGCTTCTTAATCAGTTTTGTAATCCAAATCCAACTTTGTCATTGTTAAATAGTCTATTCCCTTATTTTTTCTTTCTATATTCCACAGATGAAATAGATCATCTGGTATTTGTTCCTAAAGTATAAGAATTTTATTACTAAATAATAATTACAAAAAAATCCCAGACTCGAGCTATTTTCATATTTTATTCCATCTCTCCTCACATTCCTAAGGAAGGCTATGACATGTTATCTTGAGTCCAGATTATTGAACATCTTGTAGGTATGTTCTACTTTGCTGATCAAAGATTTTAAGTAGAGCTCAAGAACTGGGATGAACAGTTTATCACCTGGTCTCCAATGAGTATGAATTAGTTTGGTGATACTAAATGTAATGCATATGTTATTGATAAGTGAGTGCTGCTAGAGTTTTGTTGTTGCTGTTGTTTATTTGGGACCTCACCAGGTGGTGCTCAGTGCTTACTCTTCGCTCAGGTAACACTTCTCATAGGTTCAGGGGACCATATGGGTTGCCCTGGGATCCAACCCGATGAACCACGTTTGCAAGACAAGAACTTTATGAGCTATACTGTTGCTCTGGCCCAAGACTTTTAAGGGTTATTTTTATTTATACAAAATGAAAGCTAAGTCTATTCTTATTTATTAAAAAATTAAGGCTTAAATTCTGATTCAATTGTTTATCACATTTAATTCGAGTCTCTTTCCCAAAGGTAATAATGGCTATTTTCCTGTTTCTCAGGTAATTCTATTACACTGCTCAAATAGATTATTTTATCCAGTTTTCTGTTACTCTCATTATTTTCTAATATTTAACTAATTTTATAAGCTTAAAATATCAGGAAAAACACAAAAAATCCGTAATGGTAGTTTGCTGCATATATATTAAATGTGCCATTGGTATTCTTCATCACAATGCCTTGACTACACAGCACAACACCTAAGAAACTCACCTTCTTTCCTACCTTAATGTCAAGATTATTTAGAAAAAGATATAGAAATTGATGCCTATGAAACAAAAAATGAAATAACCCTTCAATTATAAGTTAATACTTTACAAAGCTACTTCATTTTTCCTGCTGTACTCATTTTCATATTTATTTTTGCATTAATATAGCTAGTGCATGAATAGACACTCTACTAGGAATAGGGAATCGTAAACTTTGACACAAATAGGACACCATTCACTTCAATAAAATACTACTAATAAAACCAACTCAGCCCATTATTATTATGAAGTTCACTCTTCATAATAATCATTTATTATTATGAAGTTTATTATTCATAATAATAATGAAGGAAAAAATACTATACCAATATGTAGAATAGAGAGATGTGTTAGATAATCAGGTATTGTGTACTTCCCACTTCTCTTGTAAGGGATGGACCATATTTGTAATTTAGAATTCTTTTTCTTTCATAAAAATGAAATATTTACATAAAATTTGTTTCTTTTTTCATATAAATTTTTCTTAATCCTAATCTTTTCTGAGTATATAGAAAACTATAGTTCATTTGTTGAGAACAAAGATTCTGATGCTTCACTAATTTCAAATTCTTGCTCTGCTCATTCTAATTACATGAACTTGAACTTAACCTCTCAGATTCATTGCCAACAAGATGTGGACATTAATAATATTCAGCCCATGAAAAAAAGTTTCTAGAATCAACATACACGTAGGGCAGTCTGACAAAGAATTATTACTCTCTAGCTGCATTAATTACTGTTATGTCATCTTGAGTGACTTCAGTCTCTTTTTATTTCAGTTTAAGACATCTAAACTTTTTCTCAGTGAACTTTTATGAAGTCCCATGAAGTCTGTCAAATATATTCACTCATTTCTGCTTAAAATTAGATTTAATTTAGATATCTCTAGACGAGAGAAAGCAGTCATGTTCTAAAAATAACTTTAATCCAGTTATATCTTAATAAGCTTGAACTTATTTATATGTATGCTATCAAATACATTTTTGTGCAGAAAGTAAAAAAAGAAGACATCAGACTAAGATACATATCTGACTAAATCTTTTGATTATTTTCTCAAGAAACTGTATAATATAGATTTTGTAAATGTACCATTTTTTTAAAATCTAGCACTTAATATTTTCCTGTGCATGTGGTGGAATAAAATTCTACTCCCTAAAGAAAGTGACTAATTTCTAGTTGGAGCATAATGGTAGATTTGGCAGATATAGAGAATTAAAATACAAAACACTAAATAACGATACAAGATTATAAATTTAAATTTCAGATGAACAATATTTTGGTAACATATATTGTATGTGACATTTGAGATTTATGAAACATTTTTTTTCATTTTTTTTACCTAAAGTTTAAAAAATTCCTTTGCCTAGAAAATCAACTGTTTTATTTAGGAGCACTGAGCAAATAATAATATTAGGTCTTAACTAATCAGATAGATTCCTTGTTCTTAAGTCATTCCCACCCTTCATACTCCAACTCTTTAGAAATATCCCTATAAAAATGCATGTATACTTATTTTTAAACATTTACTGAAGAAAAGGAATTACAATACACCAATAATTTAATAGTATTTTACCTATCCTCTGAGCATCACTCTATTTCTTCTGTACCACGATTCTTTCTGTTCTTCCTTTTGTCCTTGTCATTCTTTCAGTGATTGATTTTCTCCCTTGAACAAAATTGCTTCTCATTTGTTAATATTTTTCCTAAAGTTCTGAGTCATAAATATGAAAAAAATCTTACTGAATTTTGAAATAAAATGACCATGTTTCAACTATGCTTTTGGCTCATCCTCATCTTTATTTAGTTGTCCTTATATTTTTTGACAGATGCAATATGACACTCAATTAATAAAAATGGTCTCTTTTTCTCTATTTAATTTTTAGCATAAAGCATTATGAAGTTTTGATGTGTCATTCATTTTTTGTTTTGTAGAAGTGAATTTGGTTCATATACAGGGAAGTTCAGGAACTACTCCAGGCTCCCTACTCAGGGAGCCAGATGTAGTGCCAGGGATTGAACTGGGACTTACATATGCAAGACTATCACCTTAAACCCAAATCATCTCCGGGGCCCAGCATCATACATTTAATAATGTACTTTTTCATAGTTCTTATATCAATAAGTTTAATATATAAATATAAATCAATCTCTATAGAGTAGCATAAAATCAAATAATCCATACAAATAGATATTAGCCAAACACAAATGCAAATTCACGAATGTAGAAAGTTTCTTTTCTTCCTAAATCATTTTCTACCATATTCAAACTGGCTCTTTAAAATAAAAAAAAGTTTGTTTGCCTTGCGAAGTTTGGCACTTCTCAGGGCTTACTCCTAGCTCTGTACTCAGGGATCCCTCTTGGCAGTGCTCAGGGAACCATATGTGATACCATAGACACAATTTGGGCTAGCCACAAGCAAGATAAGTATTTTACTTTCTGTACTATCTCTCTAGCCTTAAAATTTTTATTTTTTCATTTGAAAACTTTAGCTTCAGGGCCAAGGATGTAGGAGAGGGATAGAACATACATGAGATCCTTGGCTTGATCCCAGCATGCATGCACACACATACACATACACACACACACAGCATGCACACACACAAACAACACACACAGAGCAAGAAATATATTCTTTATTGTTATGTACTAAAATTCTAGAAGATACTCTATCCAATTTATGTTCTTTTATGCTCTTTGGGCCCTATACTGAGCTTCTGGGTGACCAATTCCCAGTTTTGCTTAGTGTCCCTCATGGTGGTGGGAATTCTGAACTTCCCATATACAAAGCTTTGAGCCATTTTCCTGGTCCTAATCTTATCCTCTATCTTTAATCCATTCATGGTTTTAGTAGGCATAAAATGCACATCCTTTGCAAACATTACAGAGAGATGCCAACAGATTTGAATGTCTCAGCTTCATTATAATTTTAGGTTCACATACAGGCAACACTGAAAAAACACTGTACTCAGTCATTGTTCCTACCCATCCAGTGCCAATGGGAACTGCAAACCAGCCTTCAATAGCAGTTCAGTGCTATAGTCTTCAGTAGGGGGCTGCTGGATGGGGAAAAAGCACCCGCACACCTTAGAAATTGTATGTGACCTTTTATTGAACAGCCGTGCATTGGGGACTGGAGCAGACAGCGCTGTGATGTCTCCTGGTCACAGCCTTTCTAGCACGTCTCTGTTCCTTTCTCTCAGTCTCTTCAGGAACTCTGTAGAGGGAGATATCAAGTCTGGCCTTTTGGGATGGATAGTTACATGAGATAATGCTAGGGAAGCTAACAGAGAACTTCTCAGGCAGTGTTCTCTGCACCAGACCAACTGAATGAACTCTTAATGAATAAATGATGACAATATTCACAGTGTAGAGAAGATGATGTATTTATGCTATAGAGTAAGTGTGGGCAAATTAACATAAGAACCTTTGTGAAAAGCTGATGGTTAACGCTGGGATCAACAACCACCAAAAAGTGTGATTCCAGAAGGCTCCAGAATCTGGTTAGTGGAGATTTCAGAGGTGAGGAGACCAGCATAGCTTTAGCGGCAGCAGTGAGGTCAGCGCAGCCCATAGGCCCATATTAATGGAACAAAGGGCACTGACAGCAGTGATTACCTGTACCTTTCCTTGATCTCTTCAAATTTAGTACACTGTCTCCTTGAATTTATTTTTCACTGATGTTTGTATTTACAATGGAAGAGGTATTGTTTCTTTAACCTAACCTTGTTCTTTGCATTCATTTGATGCCTTGTGATTTATAAAACTGCCAGTGACAAGTGTTCATGTATACGATGGTGGCTTCCCTCCACTGTCTCCCGCCCCACTTTCCTCAGACCCCTCCCCTCAGCCCAAGCTCACTGCTATAGACCATTTCTCCTCTGTTCCTGCCTTTGTCATTCTTCCTGTGTTTCTATGTAGCGTAACTATTAGATCCCCAACCTGTCCATTTCCTAAAAGCTTGTGCTTGTCCCTCAGCAGATAACTGAAAGGAAAACAAACTAAAATGAGCAAATAAAAAATAATGGTATCGACTATTGGTGGAAATAACTGTAATCCTCCTGTTTTGCAGGTGGCACTATCAAACGATAGAGTACCTTTAAATTACTAACTGTTTTTACTGAATCTAAACATAATGCTTTACTTAGGACCCAGCAATTCACTTCCTGTGTTTTTTAAGAAAAAAAGATCCATATATTTCCATTTGCACAAAATTAAAAAAGAATATTTCAATCAATATTTTGATATTTAGTAAGCATTAAAAGTGTATTTATTCATGCAAACTAAAAAATGGAACATACCGAGATGCCCACTGACAGAAGAATGAATTTAAAAATCATGCTGTATTCATAAAACAGGATATTATCAATCAGTAAAAGGAATGTTCTAAGAGACTATGCAATACAATATAGTAAATCTCAGATACTAAGATTAGTATTAAGGTAAAAACAATTACATCAAAAGTAGAAAAATTAATATATTGCTCCCTTCTGAAAACAGTGTAAAGGCAAAACAGAAACTTAGGTTTTATATATTCACCTAAATAATCAGATGGGCTGTACATGTAATGCGATTTGGAGATGACCGCTGGACTAGAGCTGTTACTGACTGGATCCCACGGGATTTCAAAAGATCACGTGGCCACCCACCTACAAGATGTGCAGACTTCTTCGTCAAGACCCTGAACAAACGGTTTGAGGCTCTTAGTATTCCTGAAGCAACCAGATGCCATTGAGCTACACTGGCGCATGATAGGGTCAAATGGAAATGTTACTGGTGCCCGCCGAGCAAATCGATGAATAACAGGATGTCTAGTGATCTAGTGATCTAGTGATATTCACCTAAATAGTGGTTGCATTGGATTACATATAAATATATGTATGTGTATATCATATATGTATAATATATTATATATGTATATTTATATGCATATTATATTATATATACATCATATATATATAAATTTTTTCTTTTGTAAAAACATCAGGCTTTGAGCTAGGGCTTTAGCTCACACTTGCCTTGCATGTGTGAGACCATGGGTTTGATCCTAAGTAAATATCCAAAATATTTATTTGATCCAAAATAATAATTATCAACATTTTAAATTAAGACTATATATTTAGTAGATTTTCTTAGATTTAGTATGGTATATGTAATATATCTCCATCTCCTTTTTGCTTTCAGTTTTCTATCCTCTCCTACAATTTAAACAGAAGTTAATAGAAAACACAGAGGAGCAAAATCTTTTAGTAAGAAACAATGTTAAAGTTCTATTGTCTGATGTGTATGTCTGTTTTTGTTATAGGGTTGTTGTTTGGTATTTCTTTTTCTCCTTTTCTTTTTTTCTTTAATTAAACTACTGTGAAATGCAGTTAAACAGTTGTTCATCATTGAGCTTTGATCATACCATGTTCCAACACTTGGCTCTTCACCGATGTGTATTTCCCACCACCATTGTCCTAAGTTTCCCTCCACTCACCCTCCTGGTCTGCCTCTACCACAGGTAGTTTTCTCTCTTTTGGGGGGGGCATTATTGCTTGCAGTACAGGTTTTGAAAGGTTATCATGTAAATCCCTTTACCTACTTTCAGCATTCAATCCTTGTCCAGAGTGATCATTTCCAACTGTCATTGGCATAGTGGTCCCTTCTCTATCATAACTGCCCTCTCCCTGACTTGTAGCCAGCTTCTAACTGTGGGCTAGTCCTTCTTGCTCATGTTTCTACTGGTCTTGAAACATAGTCTCATACTATGTTTTTTTATGTCCTGCAAATGAGTGCAATCATTCTATGTCTGTCCCTCTCCTTCTAACTCATTTCACCATTTATAAGCAAATTTCATGACTTCATTTTTTTTCTGGTGACTACATAGATTACATTGTGTAGGTGCTGTATGGTATTTATTCATTTAGATCTCCAAAGGCATGCTTGATGAATTGAATCAATTTCTGCATTTATGTTTATATCAGCCTGATACAGATACGTTTTCAGGTTAGGAATGTCCATTGACTTTTGTATTATGTGTGCTTCTTATATGAATGTGATAGTGCTTCTCAAACTTAATTTTATTTATATTAAAATGACTTAGAAATTTAGCTGGGAACTTCAGTGTTTTATGACCTAGGGTTAAGCAAAAATTTCTTAGATATAACACCAAAAAAAGATATCCATAAAAGATAAAAATGATGACTATAGCTTCATAAAATTAAAAGCTCTTTCTCTGCCAAAAAACCTCTTAAGATAACGAAACTACAAGCTACAGAATGGGAGAAAGACTTTTGGAAATCATGTATTCAGAATATATGAACAACTCTCAATATTCAACAGTAAGACAATAAAGAAAACCATTTTTAAAATGAGCAAAATACTTGGACACTCACAAAAGAGAGTTATACTAATGGAAATCAGCATATTTTGAAAATGTAACATCATTATGCATCAGTAATTTTTAGTGATACTAACGTTAATAAGTTCGGATAACGTTAGTATCACTAAAAAATTATTGATGCATAATGATGTTAAATTTTTCAAAATATGCTGATTTGCCATTAGTATAACATTACTATAATGGCTTATTTGCCATTAGTATAACCAGTATAGACCTTGGTTATGCCAAAGTCTAATCCTTTCTACCAAGATTATCTCTTATGTAAAACACTGGAGAGGGGGGCTGGTATAAAGTAATACATCTTAACTTCATGAGCTTCATGTAATCTAGATGGTACCCACAAGATCCTTCTTATTATCTGCACCAGGGTGATTCTGAGTATCTTTTTCTCGTGTACTGAAGGGGTCACACTCGCCTGCTTAGAGAAAAACTTGTATGATCCTTCCTATAGTCTTCCTATAGTCTCAGCGTAGCCAGGATGGTAGTCTCCTGGTAAATTCTAACTGTCCCATGCTGGGTGCAGTGGGTATAAAGAGGAGCTGTGCCTAATCTAGAAAACATAGGAAGTCTTAGTAGATGTATAAGTCAGAAGTTATTCAATCAAGGGTGACTTCTTAACTGCCACACCCTCTAGCAGTGTTTTCATAGAAGAGAGATCTCATTAGAATGAACCTTGGCTTAAATAAGATTAAGCTGGGAGTGGGCAAAACAACAAAACTCCCAGAATAGCTAAACCTGTCCTTCAACACCCAAGTGTGTGCAGGAATTATTCCAGTTTTCTGCACAGGAATCACATTTTTAGAGTCACCCCTAACAGATTTTCTGACCCCTTTTTGTTATTGCTTTTTTTTAAATGTGAATTTTGAATAATTTCACATTTATTTTCATGTACAAATGACTTTACATTCAATTAGAATCCAATGTTGGCTTAGTGTAGGCCAATAATTTTTCATATATGATGCTAAGATAGTTAAGCCTACTTGGATATCAGAATAGTATTAGAATTATAGATAAGTGTTGGGAGGAGTTTCTTTTCCATAGTTAAAGATTAATCTTCATAATTTTTAATGACATGTTTATAACTTTTCTAAAATATTATTATTATTATTATTAAATTTTTAAATATATTTTTAAGCGAACCGAGCGGTTCATCAATAAATGCTGGACTTAGAGATGACTACAAGAGTATGCTACCCGCACGGCAGAGCCTGGCAAGCTACCCGTGTCATATTTGATATGCCAAATACCAGTAACAATTATAGACCTCATTCCCATGACCTGATGGAATGGTTTGAGGCTCTTTATGTTCCTGGAGCAAGCAGATGCCCTTGGGCTCTACTTGCATGAGACAGGACATATGGAGATATTACTGGTGCCCGCTCGAAAGCAAATTGATGATGAACGGGAAGACAGTGATACAGTGATGCATCAGTAAAATGCACATTTTTTATAAATATTTTATTATACCACCATAAGATATAAAGTTACAAAGATGTTCACACTTGGGTTTTGGTCATACAGTGTTCCAGCACCCATCCCTCCACCAGTGCCCATCTCCCACCACCAATGTCCCTGGTTCCCTCCCCTCTCCTCCAGCCCGCCTCCATGGCAGGTTCTTTATTTATTTCCCTTTCTCTCTATCTCTTTCTCTTTTCCCTCCCTTCCAGATTGCGGATTACAGAACCTATATTAAAGGGTTGTCATGTGTATCTTTTTGCCTATATTTAATGCTCAGTTCTAGGCTGGTATTAGTACTTTTGACAATTGTTAGCACACTGTTCCTAAAATGCACATTTAAACCTGTAATGTGATACCACTACAGATTCATTAGAATTATTTTTAAACTGACAATATCAAGGACAGAGAAGGATAAAGAGCAACTAGAACTCTAAACACCACTGGTGGTAATACAAAGTGCTACACTGAAAACATTTCCATTGAAGTTAAACACATACTTACCACATGACTCATCAACTCCCACTTTTTAGAAAAATGAATGTTTTGTTCACGGAAAGACCTATACCCAAATGTTTACAAAATGCCTCTCTTTATAAAGTCTCTCTGAAACTGGATACGGCCCCAAATCTTCAAAGAACATATGGATGAACTGTGATACATTTGTGCAAAGGAATGCTGCAAGACAATAACATGGTATAAGCTTATTCATTCATGCCACAATGATGACTAACTCTCAAACAAATGATGCTGAGCCATAAACATCAGCCTCTAAATATTATCATGTCATGCTATGTATAAAGCATTTTCAGAAGAGAAATCTGTAGATATGGTAAACAGTTCAATGATTACCAAGGGTGTAGGGAGCTGTGACTGTCAGACTAGCATGAGAGGTTGTCTGACATAAAGGAAAAGAGCACTTTACATAATTTATATTAAAAAGAAAGACTCTCCCATACAACTCCAGTGTTGACTGTAGTTACTGTGTTACTGGGAGAGGCATCTGAGCTGTTGTTTCAGTCCTTTCTCCACAGAAGGATTCACTCAGGAGACCTAAGGCAGAGTAGTGACAGGTCTTATTAAATTAAAAAAAAGTAAATAGGACACTCCTGGAGTTCTGATGGTTTGAGTGGGATTGCCCAAGCAGTGGGTAGCTCCATAAATGGGCTGTGTGTGTAGTTATCTGACCATTTTTCTGTTTTCAGTTTTGGACACTCTCACTCTTTTGGACAATCTTGCCTGTTTTTCTCAGGCAGGGAAAGTCCTTGACTCTTTGTCCTCATCTCCTCAGAATGAAAGACTTCACTGCACCATCCGCCCCTGGGGAAAATCTCTGAGGACACTGGTTGTGGCCTTCGTGGGCTTATGAATCAATATCTCAGCGTTCTTGGGTTATGGGCAGTTTTCCCTCTCTGCATCAGCAATATGGAGGGACCTAGAAATCCCCCTATGATTGCACAAATCTTAAAGACTCTTCTCACTTGGGTATTTACAGGGAACTAGAAGAATGATGATCCAATTCTGGCCATAGAATACTTTAAACAAATCATTAGAAATTCTAGTTATCTACCTCACAATTAGGCCTATATTCAATCCATATGGTAAATATTTGTGTGTTTAAAGGTGGATTGTCTTTGCCTTAATTACATTGGATCTTTATCATCACATTGGAATCACCATGGAATTACAGGGAATTACTTTTGCCTTGTTTTCAGACAAGTTGTCCTTACAAAATGAGAAAGCTTGTCTTCCATGTTGGATTTGTTCCACAAATAAAAAGAAATGGTTTTTGTACCAGTAGCTTCTGGGTTCCCTGAAATAAATAAGTGCTGCTGTTAATGCCCGTTCTTTGTCAGTGCCTATCCTTCATGCCGAGGCACAGTCTTTAATGGACTACTCTGTCCAGGAGATAGGGCCCCCTCTGACCAGGCTCAGTCTATTTTTGGCTGTTGAGTCAAGGCTAAGGGTGTTTTCTTTTTTTTTTGTTTTCTTTTTTTTTTTCAATTTTCATTATACCACTGTGAAACATACAATTACAAAGGTGTTCATAATTGGTTCTTGGTAATACAGTATACCAGCACCCATCCTCCACCAGTGCCCCATTTCCACCACTAATGTACCCCACCCCCTCCCGCCCACCCCCATGCTGCCTTAATAGCAGGTACCCCAGTTTCCTCTCTTTCTCTCTCTGACTCTCTCTCTGTCTCTGCATCTCTCTCCCTCTTGTTTTACACATTGTGGCTAGCCCTGCAGATATTTAGAGTTTATCACTTAAGTCTCTTTGTGTATATTCAATGGTGAGTTTTAATCTGCTAAGGGCATTTTCAGGTCTAGACAAAACTGGAAGTAAATGAGTTTAAAGAAATTCATGCTGGGAAATTCTATATTACCTATAGTGTATTAAGGGCCTATTTGAAGCCATGTGTTCCATCCATCTTACCTCAGGAAGGGTTACACATGTACATTCCCAAAGAAGACACTATATGGACATATGTCTATGATTTTATGGAATGATATTCTGTGGTTACTCTTTATTCCATCCTTAAATATTATGGAAATATTTTAAATTCTACCAGACATGTCATGGTATAACTTCCATGAAATAACACAAACGCTCAGGTCTCAATAGCATCTTTGTTTTACATTAATACTTTTGTTAGAAAGCAAAGGTTCCAGCCCTTATTCTGTTTCAAATGCCATTATAAACTCTTGAAAGTTTCTGTTATAAAATCATTCAAGCATTTGTGCTTTATATACCAAACTCTGTACTGCTAAATTTTCTCTTTCATTTTTTAACCCTTAAAATATATTCTTTGAGCCCTGTAGGACAAGTCTCTCTGAGGGAAGAGACTCTGAGTCCCAAAGAATTTCTGACAGTTGAAAAAACGAAGTTAAAAAAATGTCTTCAGAAGAGAAAAAGGCACACAGAGCCTGAAGATAAGGTTATTCCAGGATTTTGAGGGAGTCCCAATACTTTCTAGACCATATGGTCAAAATTTAATTGCTAATGGAATGAACAGATTTTTTTTTGATCTGCAGATACAGGCTAAAGGGAAATACGCCAGGATTTTGAGGATGCCTGGCACAAAGGAACTATTGTCAAAGAAAGCTAGAGAAGAGAGTGATAATATCAGAACATGAGATCTCACAAAATTCATATTTTTGTTTGTTAATAGGAGAGGTGCTGCTGATTTGGGGGGAGCATTTTAAAATTTATTCTCCTCTCATTATTGAGCCTCATTAATCAGAATCAATTTAATTTCTCCAGCCATAGCTGAAAAAAAAAAAAGGAAACCAAGCAGGACTCCACTTCTTTTTCTTCCTAATAAAATGATACTGTAGCTTTAATTGTGCTGGGAGCTGAAAAGGTTGTCATGGAGATGGGAATCTGTGGGGCTGCTCCACATCCCTGGCCTTGTTCTGAGCCTGAAGTGGAAGGTTCCATTGTTAAAAGAGTAGAATTTTTAACTTCTGCTGATAAAATCCGGGAGTGCGTTTTTCAATGCAATTTTGCTACTATTGTTATATTTTATTGCATTAAAACAGGAATGCTGCTCAGAATGGCAATAATGAGAAATAATGGGATCATTTTTGTATGTTTTATTTGTAATTGCTAGAGAGCTCCCAAAAGGTGTGCAACAAGCTCTGGTGTTCAGAGCACGCTCCCGTCATAGTTTGGAAACGTTTGCCACCTAGTGGGCATACTTGGAAAATGCTAAAAGATCTCCTAAATATTTTTTATAGAGAGGAGAGATGCTTCCAGAGGAAATAGAAGAGGTGTATATATAGGTTGGACCTACGTAAACATAAAGCTAACATTAATATTACTGTAAATCACGACCTCTCAATTAAAACATATCAAAAATAGAAATTTCCAGTTTTATTTAATAATAGAATAATCTATTACTCAATATACTGTGTTCACTATACGATATTATCTTCTCACAATTACATAAACACATACCTTAAGGCTCAAATGTCAGTTATTCAATAATTCCTTCTAAATATTTCCTTCCCATTCGTTCTCTATCAAAATTTTTATTGTGCTTCCATAGTATTTTGTTTTTACTGCTATTCAGAACATTATACCATATATAATATTATCATGATATATGCCATACTATAGGGGCCAGGGATATGGTACAGTGGATAACATCACGGCCTTGCATGTGATTTACCATAACTCGTATCTCATATGGTCACCAGGCATTGATATGATTCCTGGATAAAGAGCCAGGAGTAAGCCCTAGGACCACCACGTATACTCTCCATGATATATGTATTTTATATATAATGTCGGGAAGCTGCCAGGGCCCCAAAAGTACCAGGAAGCAAGTTCCCTACCTCGAAAGCCGGGGGGGAATGGATGAAAACTTAGGAATCCGATGCAGTTTTAAAATGCTTTACTTATCACAGGTTCAGGCATACAAATCAGGAATAGGAAAAACCCTGTGCTTAGGATTCCCAGCTAGAACCCCAGACACGTGTAGGCCAAGATGGCGACCACCATGTGTTAAGGCCCTGTAAAGAGGAGACAAAGACAAGGCTCCCAAGAAGAGTGCAAGCCCAAAAAGAGAGCCCAAAAAGAGAGAGAAAGCCAGAGAGGAAGCAGCCTAGTTTTATACCCCCTGCAACTCAGACCTCCCACTATTATGGAAAGCAGGGAGGGTCAAATGCCCTCAGGTAATTTCTCCCAGCACTTCACCTAGGCCCTTTTATATGCTAATGTCTTGAGCCAAGATCTGCCTGAAAATGCCTTTATAGGATAGAGAAGGGGGTTTCTGAGATGGCATGCCTCTGTACCAAAGACTATACTAAAGCTAGTTAAATATTTCCCAAGCCACCACAAGAGTGTCGTCTCTTCACAGTAGTTTTGTATTTTAGTTGCCTTTGAGTTATCGGGCCATGCTTGCTTGCTTGGAGGCAAACATCATTTCTCTCTGCTCTAATTACTTTGAGATCCAACGTGGCCAGGCAAATATGCTGGTAAAATCTAGCTAGTCCCACGATGATTGTGGTAGCATGAGAGAATATTTATACAAGCCAGTACAGAACACATGGTCAGATAAACTGCCACATTTATGGTTTTTTTTTTTTTTTGGTTTGTTTTTTTCTCTTTTGCTTTTATTTTTTTTTAATTAAACATTTTATTATACCACCGTGAGATATACAATTACAACATTATTCATGTTTAGAGGTTTCGATCACACAGCACCCACCCTCCATCAGCGCCCATTTCCCACCACCAATGTACCCAATTCCTCCCCCCCTCTCATAGCCTGCCTAAATAGCAGGTTCTTTATCTCTTTTCTTTCTCCCTCTCTCTCCCTTCCTTCTCCTACACATTGTGGATTGCACTACATACAATTGAAGCCATTATGTGCATTTTTTTGCCTGTATTTAATGCACAGTTCTATGTTGGTATCAGCCCTTTCAACATTTATTCACACATGTTCCCTTCTCTGTCTTACCTAAACTCAGACTCCCTCACGTTTGCAGTAATTTCCACTTTTGGTAAGACCACCTGATATATTTATGTCAGGCAAATAAATGCAGTCATTCTATGTCTCTCTCTTTCCTTCTGACTAATTTCACTCAATATGATCCTTTCCATGTCCATCCATTTATAGGCAAATTTCATAACTTCATTTTTTCCTAACAGCTGCATAGTATTCCATTGCGTAGATGTACCACAGTTTCTTTATCCAGTCATCAGTTCTCGGGCATACTGGTTGTATCCAGGTTCTGGCTGTTGTGAATAGTGCTGCTATGAAAATAAAAGTGCGGATTTTGTTTCCGCTGTGTGTTTTTGGCTTCCCAGGGTATACTCCCAGGAGTGGTATGGCTGGGTCAAAAGGGAGCTCAATTTCTAGGCTTTGGAGGAATGTCTATATTGTTTTCCAGAAAGGTTGTCCAAGTCGACATTCCCACCAACAATGTATGAGAGTCCCCTTTTCCCCACATCCACGCCAGTACTTGTTGCTTTTACCCTTTTGGATATGGGCCAGTCTCTGTGGTGTGAGGTGATATCTCATTGTTTTGATTTGCATCTCTCTGATGATTAGTGATGATGAGCATTTTTTCATATGCCTTTTGGCCATTCAAATTTCTTCCTTGTCAAAGTTTCTGTTCATCTCTTCTCCCCCATTTTTTTTATGGGGTTGACTGTTTTCTTCTTATATAGCTGTACCAGTGCCTGATATATCCTGGATATTAACCTCTTATCAGATGGGTATTTGTTGGGGCGCTCCGCCGGGTAACCGACAGTGCCGGGAAGCAAGTTCCTTCTACCTCCGAAGCAGGGAACGGATGAAAACGAGGAATCCGATGCAGTTTTAAAAGGCTTTACTTATCACAGGTTCAGGCATACAAACAGCAAAAGGAAAAGCCCGGTGCTTAGGATTCCAGGCTAGAACCCCAGCCACGTGTAGGCCAAGATGGCGACCACCACGTGTAAAGGAGATAAAGCTCCCAAGGGGAATGAGCGCTAAAGGAGAGATCCCACAAAGAAGAAGGCCAAAAGCCAAAAGCCAAAACGCAGGAGCCAAAAGCTGAAGGCTGAGGAACCAAAAGGCAAAAGGTGAAGGGGGCTCAAGCAGCCCCTTATATACACCAAAAGTAACCTCGGGAGGTTGTCATCCAACAAAGAACCCTAAACAGAGTGTAGTGCCACACCTATTGTGGTATAACAAGGTTAAAGGATAATCCCGAGATTATCCTATGTAAAACACGGAGAGAGGGGCTGATAAAAGGATACATAACCAGGCCATGATCTAGATGGTACCACACGGTCCAATTCGCCAGGGTGATTCTGGACGTCCAGTGAAGGGTATATGCTGCTTAAGAACTAGTTGATCCTCCAAGTACCTTAGTTCACGGCAGGGTGGTAGTCTCCTGGAATTCTAACTGTCCCATGTTGGGTGAGTGGGTATAAGAGGAGCGCCCAACAGAAAACATAGAAGTCTAGAGAGTTAAGCAAGTATTCATCAAGGTGAATCGTAACCCAAACCCCAGAAGGTTCAAGAGGAATCAAGAAGAAATGGCTTAAAGATTTGATGAGCAACAACAAAACAGTTAGCAAACAGTCATGGGTGAATATTCTTTCCCATTCTGGGGATTGCCTTTGTATCTTAGTCACTGGTTCTTTTGAGGTGCAGAAGCTCTTTCGTTTCATGTAGTCCCATATGTTTATCTTTTCTTCAAGTTGCTTTGCTAATGGTGTTTCACCTTGGGAAGATGTCTTTAGCTTCAATGTCATGGATGGTTTTTCCTATATTTTCTTCACTGTACTTTATGGATTTAGGTCTGATATTGAGATCATTAATCTATTTTGATCTGATTTTTTGTGCAAGGTGTTAGATACAGGTCCAAATTCATTTTTTTTACATATAGCTGTCCAGTTTTCCCAGCACCACTTGTTGAAGAGGCTTTCCTTACTCCAGTTTGGACTCTGCACCTTTATCAAAGATTAACTGATCATGTCTTTGAGGTACTTGTCAGGATACTCAACTCCTATTCCATAGGTACACAGGTCTGTTTTTTATTCCAGTACCACGCTGTTTTTAATTTCTGCTGCTTTGTAGTACAGTTTGAGGTTGAGAAAGGTGATGCCTCCCATCTTCTTTTTCCCAAGGATTGCTTTAGCTATCCGTGGGGGTTTATTATTCCATATGAATTTCAGGAGTGTTTGGTCAATTTCTTTTAAAGAATATCATGGGTATCCTTATAGGAACAGCATCAAATCTGTACAAAGCTCTAGGAAGTATTACCATCTTGACAATGTTAATTCTCCCCCATCCATGAGCAGGGAATGTGTTTCCATTTCCTCATGTCCTCTTTTATTTCTTGAAGCAGTGTCTTGGATTTCTCTTTGTATAGGTCTTTTACACACTTGGTTAAGCTGATTCCTAGGTATTTGATTTTCTGTGGCACAATTGTGAATGGAATCGATTTCTTAATATCCCTATCTTCTCTTTCTGTTATTTGTGTATAGGAAAGCCACCGACTTTTTTGGTATTGATTTTGTACCCTGCCACTCTACTATACATATCTATTGTTTCTAAGAGTTTTTGGGTCGAGAGTTTAGGGTTCTCTAAGTATAATAAGTCATCTGCAAATAATGATAGCTTGATTTCTTCCTTGCCTATCTGGATGCCCTTAATATCCTTTTGTTCTCTGATTGCTATGGCGAGAACTTCCAGTACTATATTGAATAAAAGAGGTGAGAGAGGGAAACCTTGTCGTGTTCCTGATCTTAAGGGGAAGGCTTTCAATATTTCCCCCATTGAAATGATACTCTCTGTGGGCTTTTGTAGATGGCTTTGACTATCTTGAGGAAGGTTCCTTCAATTCCCATTTTCTGGAGGATTTTAATCATGAATGGGAGCTGGATCTTGTCGAATGCTTTTCTGCATCTATTGATAGGATCATATGGTTTTTATTTTTTTTCTCTTATTGATATGATGTATTATGTTGATTGATTTGCGAATGTTGAACCATCCTTGCATTCCCGGGATGAATCCTACTTGGTCATGATGTATGATCTTTTTGATGAGTCTTTGGATTCTGTTTGCTAGTATTTTGTTGAAGATCTTAGCATCTGTGTTCATCAAGGAGATTGGTCTGTAATTTTCCTTCTTTGTGTTGTCTCTCCCTGTTTTGTGTGTCAGGGTGATGTGTGCCCTCATAGAAGCTGTTTGGGAGTGTTTCTGTTTCTTCCATTTCCTGGAAGAGCTTGAACAGGATAGGCAGTAGGTCCCTCTTATAGGTTTGGTAGAATTCACTACTGAACCCATCTGGACCTGGGCTTTTGTGTTTGGGCAGACTTTTAATTACTGTTTCAATTTCCTCTATGGTGATAGGCTTATTCAGGTATTGGAAGTCTTCTTGTTTCAATTTTGGAGGTTATAGGATTTCAGGAATTTATCCATTTCTTCTAGGTTCTCATGTTTCATGGCATACAGGTTCTCAAAGTAATCTTTGATGATCTTTTGTATTTGTGTCTTTTCTGTTATGATATCACCATTTTCATTTCTGATTTTCAAGTCTTGCCAGTGGCTTGTCGATCTTGTTTAATTTTTCAAAGAACCAGTTCTTGGTTTCATTAATCTTTCGGATAATTTTTTTTTGGTTTCCAGCTCGCTGATTTCCTCCCCTAAGTTTTATTATTTCCTTCCTTCTGCCTGGGTTTGGCTTATTTTGTTGGTCTTTTTCTAATATTTTTAGCTGTGAGGTCAGGTTATTTTTTAAAATTTTTTTATTTTTACAATTACAAAGATATACAATTAAAAAGTTCATATTTGGGTTTTGGTCATACAGTGTTCCAGCACCCATCCCTCCACCAGTGCCCATCTCCCACCACCAACGTCCCCGGTTCCCTCCCCCATTCCCAGCCCTCCCTCCATGGCAGGTTCTTTATTTCTTTCCATTTCTCTCTCTTTCTCTTTTCCTTTCCCTCCAGACTATGGATTACAGAGCATACATTAAAGGGTTGTCATGTGTATTTTTTTGCCTGTATTTAATGCTCAGTTCTAGGTTGGCATTAGTACCCTCGACAATTGTTAGCACACTGTTCCATTTTCTGTCTTACCTAGCCTCCTGACTCCCACACGTTTGTGATAATTTCCACCTTTGACAAGACCTCCTGATATTTGTTTCACTTGACCTTGGATGAGTGGTATCATAATATGTACATATATATTTAGGTTATGTAGATAAATGCAGTCATTCTGTATCTGTCTCTCTCCCTCTGGCTAATTTCGCTCCAACATAATCTTCTCCATGTCCATCCATTTATAGGTAAATTTTATGACTTCATTTTTGCTAACAGCTGCATAGTATTCCATTGTGTAGATGTACCAAAGCTTCTTTATCTAATCATCGATTTTCGGGCACTCTGGTTGCTTCCAGATTCTGGCTATTGTGAATAATGCTGCTATGAACATAAAAGTAGGGATGCTGTTTCCGCTGCATATTTTGGTTTCCCAGAGTAGATTGCCAGGAGTGGTATGGCTGGGTCAAATGGGAGTTCAATTTCTAGTCTTTGGAGGAATGTCCATATTGTTTTTCCAAAAAGGCTGTATCAACCGGCATTCCCAACAACAATGGATGAGTGTCCCCTTTTCCCCACATCCACGCCAGCACTTGTTGTTCTTGTTCTTTTGAATATGTGCCAGTCTCTGTGGTGTAAAGTGGTATCTCATTGTTGTTTTGATTTGCATCTCTCTGATGATTAGTGATGATGAGCATTTTTTCATGTTTTTTGGCCATTTGAATATTTTCCTTGCTGAACATTGCTCCAAGAGATAAAAAGAGGACACAGGAAATGGAAACATATTCCCTGCTCATGGATGGGGAGAATCAACATTGTCAAAATGGTAATACTCCCTAGAGCTCTGTACAGATTCAATGCAGTCCCTATAAGGATACCCATGACATTCTTCAAAGAAATTGACCAAACATTCCTGAAATTTGTGTGGAACAATAAACCCTCAAGGATAGCTAAAGCAATCCTCGGAAAAGAAGATGGGAGGCATCACCTTTCCTAACTTCAAACTGTACTACAAGGCAGTAGTAATTAAAACAGCATGGTATTGGAATAAAAACAGACCTGTGGACCTATGGAATAGAATTGAGTATTCTGACACCAACCAATCTCAAACACATGATCATTTAATCTTTGATAAAGGTTCAACGATTCTAAAATGGAGTAAGGAAAGCCTCTTCAATAAGTGGTGTTGGGAAAACTGGGCAGCAACATGTAAAAAAATGAATTTGGACCTGTGTCAAACACCATGCACAAAAAATCAGATCAAAATGGATTAAAGATCTCAATATCAGACTTGAATCCATAAAGTACATTGAAGAAAATATAGGAAAAACCCTCCACTACATTGAAGCTAAAGGCATCTTCAAAGGTGACACATCACTAACAAAGCAACTAGGAGAAAAGATAAACATATGGGACTACATGGAAACTAAAAAGCTTCTGCACCTCAAAAGAAACAGTGACTAAGATACAAAAGCAGTCCACAGAATGGGAAAGAATATTCACCCAATACCCATCTGATAAGGGGTTAATATCCAGGATATATCAGGCACTGGTAGAACTTTACAAGAGGTCAGGTTATTTATGTGGGCCCTTTCTTCTTTCCTTATGAATGCTTGCAGAGCTATGAACTTTCCTCTTAAAACAGCTTTTCCGTGTCCCACAAGTTCTGATAGTTGGTATCTTCATTGTCATTTGTTTCTAGGAATCTTTGGATTTCCTGTTTGATTTCTTCTATGACCCATTTGTTGTTCAGCAGTGAGCTGTTCAGTTTCCAGGTGTTTGGTTTGGCTCCCTGCTTCTGTGTATGGTTAACTACTATTTTCAGTGCATCATGATCTGAAAGAAGATAGTTGTCAAAATTTCTATCTTTTTTATTTTGTTGAGGTATGCTTTGTGGCTCAGTATATTGTCTATCTTGGAGAATATTCCTTGTGCACGGGAAAAAATGTGTATTCAGCTTTTTTGGGATGAAAAGCCCTGTATATATCAACCAGCTCTCTTTCTTCTATTTATTCCTTCAGGTCCACTATTTCCCTGGTGAGTTTCAGTCTCGTCAATCTATCCATAGTCGATAAGGCAGTGTTGAAGTCTCCGACTACATTGTGCTACTGTTAATGTCTTCTTTGAGGTCTATTAAAAATAATAAATAAATGTGGCAGTTCATCTGACCATGTATTCTGTACTGGCTGGTATAAATATTCTCTCATGCTACCACAATCATCGTGGGACTAGCTAGATTTTACCAGCATATTTGCCTGGCCTCATTGGATCTCTTAGTAATTAGTCCAGAGAGGGAATGCTGTTTGTCTCCAAGCAAGCAAGCATGGCTCCCTGATAACTCCATGATAAAGGCAACTAAAATACAAAACTACAATGAAGTAGAGAGAGACTCTTGTTAAGGCTTGGAGAAATATTTAACTAAGCGTTAGTATAGTCCTTGATACAGAGCCATGCTGTTGGGGAACGCCGCCGGGGTCGGGGTCCCCAACAGTGTCAGGACAGAGGTTCTCTTCTACCTCCGAGGATGCCGGGAGAACAGATGAAAACTCACGAGTCCAGTGCAGTTCCAAAAATGGCTTTTAATAGTACAAAAGCTCTTCCACAGCAATCCAATGTAATGAACAAACTCTAGCTCTGGTCCAAACTTAGACCATACAAAAGAGCCTAAGACTCCCACCAAAGAGAGAGAGGATCTCACCCGGGCTGAGTCCTACCCAGAAGAAGGAGCAAATGACCAAAGCGCAAAAGGCCAAAAGCCAAAAAGCCAAAAGCCCGGGAGCCAAAAGCTGAAGGCTGATGAACCAAAAGGCAAAAGGTGAAGTGGCCTCAAGTCAGCCCCTTATATACATCAAAGTAATCCAATTGGGAGGGTCATGTCAACAAAGAACTCTAAACAGAGTGTAGTGCCACACCTTATTGCAGGTATAAACAAAGGTTATGCCAAGGACTAAGGAGATTATCTCTTATGTAAAACACTGGAGAGAGAGAGGGGCTGATATAAAGTAATACATCTTAACTTCATGAGCTTCATGTAATCTAGATGGTACCCACAAGGTCCTTCTTATTATTATCTGCACCAGGGTGATTCTGAGTATCTTGTTCTCATGTACTGAAAGGGTCACTCTTGCCTGCTTAGAGCAAACTAGTATGATCCTTCCTATAGTCTTCCTATAGTCTCAGCGTAGCCAGGGTGGTAGTCTCCTGGTAAATTCTAACTGTCCCACCCTGGGTTCAGTGGGTATAAAGAGGAGCTGTGCCCAATCTAGAAAACATAGAAGTCTTAGTAGATGTATAAGTCAGAAGTTATTCAATCAAGTTACTTCTGTAACTGCCACATCCTCTAGCAGTGTTTACATAGAAGAGAAGTCTCATTACAATGAACCTTGACTTAAGTAGATTAAGCTGGGAGTGGGCAAAACAACAAAACTCCCAGATTAGATAAATCTGTCCTCCAACAGCATGCCATCTCTGAAACCCCCTTCTCTACCCTATAAAGGCATTTTCAGGCAGATCTTGGCTCAAGACATTAGCATATAAAAGGGCCTAGGTGAGGTGCTGGGAGAAATTACCTGAGGGCATTTGACCCTCCCTGCTTCCCATAATAGTGGGAAGTCTGAGTTGCAGGGGGTATAAAACTAGGCTGCTGCTTCCTCTCTGGCTCTCTCTCTCTCTTTTTTGGGCTCTCTTTTTGGGTTTGCACTCTTCTTGGGAGTCTTGTCTTTGTCTCCTCAATAATATCTCTCAGTGTCAATGGTCTAAATGCACCAATTAAGAGACATAGGGTGGCAAAATGGATTAAAAAACTGAATCCAACATTCTGCTGTCTACCAAGAAACACGTCTGGATAATCAGAGCAAACACAGACTCAAAGTCAAAGGCTGAAAGACCATTCTCCAAGCAAACAACTCCTCCAAAAGGCGGGTGTGGCCATAGTCGTTTCTGACAATATAGACTTCCAGGCTGAAAAAAGGTTAAAAGAGACAATGAAGGTCATTTCTTAATAGTTAAGGAGTATGTATACCAGGAAGAAATCACACTACTAAACATATATGTAAGCGATGGGCCAGCAAAATACTTAAAGCGACTATTAATAGACCTAAACTGCCACATTTAAACTACCCCCTATCTAGAAAGTAATTTGTAGGAGGCAATCCAGGGCAGATGCAGAGGCTTTTTAGGAGTTCTGCAACAGTCAGAAACACTGGATTGGGTCTCAGGACACTTGAACAAATATCTCAAACTCTGGAATAGGAATCTTGAGCACTGGAACAGGTGCCTGGAACATCGGTGTAGGCATCTTGCAGGGCTTCTTCAGCAAGGAAACACTGGCACCAGTCATCATACCTGTAACTCAATCTTACGTGAGATAAAAACATCTTCCAGGAGTAGTCAAAAATAGAGATATTAGTTAGGGCTTTGGCAGGAATCCAGGTTGGGATGGAGAGAGAAGAACATAAAGAAGCTCCAACACGGGTGGAGCACGGAAATAAGTATGAGAATTGATGAAATCAAAATTGATGGGTTTAATAAGTCAGCAGAGCTGATGAATTTAATAGAGGTTTGTAGTGGTCAGAAATTGAGAAGGTAACAGTTGAGACATAACATAGACACAACATTAATCCACAAACATAATGGTGGCCACCCACATGCACACATGCACACACACATTTGATCGATCAATATAATACAGCTGTATATATGACCCATATAGGGTGATAAATTGTCGGGCGCTCCGCCGGGGTCCCCGACAGTGCCGGGAAGCGAGTTCCCTTCTACCTCCGAAGCCGGCGAGGAATGGATGAACACTCAGGGATCCGATGAGGTTTTTAAAAGACTTTACTTATCACAGGTTCAGGCATACAAATCAGCAAAAAGGAAAAACCCGATGCTTAGGATTCCAAGCTAGAACCCCAGCCACGTGTGGGCCAAGATGGCGACCACCACGTGTATAACTTCCAAGGGGAAAAAAGCTCTCACAAGGCGAGATTCCACTGGGAAGAAGAAGCCCGGAGGAGGCGGGAACCGGCAAGTTTATACCCCCCCCTGCAACTCAGACCTTCCTTCCATTGTTATGGAAAGCAGGGAGGGTCCAATGCCCTCAGGTAACCCCTCCTGCATCTCACCTAGGGCCTTTACTGTGCTAATGTTTTGAGCCGGGAAGGAAGGCCTTTGAAATGTAGAGAAGGGGGTTTCTGAGATGGCATGTCACTGTACCAAAGATCAACACCAATGCCAGTTAAATATTTCTCCAAGCCTTCACAAGTCTCCTCTACTTCATTGTAGTTTTATATTTTATCAGGGGAGCCATGCTTGTTTGTTTGGGAAGCAAACAGCATTTCTCTCTGGTCTAATTACTTAGGTGTCCTTGCGTGGCCAGGCTAATATGCTGGTAAGATCTAGCTAGTCCCACGATGATTGTGATAGCATGGGAGAATATTTATACCAGCTAGTACAGCATACATGGTCGGATAAACTGCCACATTTAGACTACCCCCTTATCTACGGGTGATCTGCGGGGAGGCAATCCAGAGCAGATGCAGCGGCCCTTAGGAGTCCTGCAACAATAAATGGTAGTGAATCAAGCGCTTCATGAATATAAAGCTGGTAAATGATGGTGAGGAAGTGTCTTTTCCTGTGAATATTTTTGCAAATTATTAAATTTTTGGTGAGCACTGTTTTAGGAGTCTCAGAGTATTGAGCACTGTAGCACAAGTTTACTGCATTCCAATATCTTATCCTGTGAACAGATTCATTAGTAAAACCTTTTTTCATTGATTTAGCAAACTTTTTTTGTAATGAGCACTGTGATCAGAGTACAAAGCCTCGAGCATCATAGAAGGAATCTGCAGCATCCATGTTCTTTTTCTGCAAATACCTGTGAGCAAAAACATTAAAAAGGAAACTCTAACATTAATCCTTGAAACATTTTGACATTGAGCACTATGCTCGGAGTCCACCCATTTTTTTCCATCTTTTTACTTCATAAGTAAGAAAGCACTTAGGCTGAAAGGCAAGATATTAGACATGGACCATGATCAACAGATTGCAAAACAAGATCGTTATTAAAATGAACCAATCCAGGAGGTTTAAACAGCAACTTGCAATTTAAATTTTAAGACTTTATATTGAAGAATTGGCTGTTTTCTGATTCTTGGAGAATTCTAGTCTTAACAAGACACAGAGGAACCCCAGAGTTTCTTGGCAGAGTTATCATCTGTAGAAATGAAAGCATAACCTCTTCCCCAAATGAGGAGGTGACCTGCAATCCAGTTATCATCAATTTTCACCCAGATGGGTGAATTGACTGTTTTTGAGTTTGCATATCTTCTTGAAAGTGACATTCAGCCGCGGTATAGGGATCTCCTTGAGGTATATTTAGGAAATTTAAGGTGAATAATGTTAAAGAATCCATTGGAGGCATACTTGTTTTTCGTTGTTTTAATAACTGAGTTTTAAGCGTTCTGTGGGCACGTTCAACAATTCCTTGTCCTTGTGGGTTATATGGAATTCCTGTAATATGTTTGATCTGCCATTCCTACTAAAAGGATTTGAAGGTTTTGCTGGTGGAAGCAGGACTGTTATCTGTTTTTATGGCATGGGGAATACCCATGACAGAGAAGCACTGGAGTAAAAATGAACAAAAAGATTTAGCTCTTTCAGAAGTCATAGGAATAGCCCATATGAACCGAGAATATGGTATCAATGACCACATGAAGGAAAGGTTTGTTGGGAAATAAGTTAGTATGAGTTACATCCATTTGCCACAATTGGTTTGTCTGTAAACCTCGAGGATTTGCTCGTGCCACATGAGATGTACAATGTAAAGGAGCACAGACAGGACAGTTGCGGACAGTTTGTCTAGCTTGTCTCCATGGGATGCCATGGTGTACATGAAGGTGGTGGGCATTTGTATGTAGAGTCTGGTGCTGTTCCTCAGCTGATTTAAATACTGGTGCTGTCAAAAGATCTGCTGCTTCATTTCTTCCAACCATCGGCGGGGAGTTGGCTGTGAGAACGGATGTGGGAGATGTATATAGGGAATGTTCTTTTTCAGAGGAGATTTTATAGTTTATGGAGTAGCTCCTGAATTATAGGATTATGGGCATTTAAAGAAGCAGTGACAATTCCAGGAAATAAACCAACTACGTATGCAGAATCACTCACCACATTATATGGACCAGATATATGAGATAGTAAATGTATCAGGGTGGCAAGTTCCACTTGTTGAGCAGATGTATAATTTGTATGTACAGTAGTGGTCCGTGAAGGACCTGTAATTCCACCACTTCCTGATGAGGAACCATCAATATAATACACTGGAGCATCAGAAATGGGAGTAATTTCCAATGGTGGAAATTACAAAAGGGTGTCCTTTTCAGAAATTCCCAAGTTTTTCCAGCTGGGTAATGATAAGATATTTCTCCTGAAAAATCTGCTAAAGCTCTCTGAAGGATTTCACTGAGTGGTAAAACAGCTTCAATTTTTTTTTTTTTTTTTCCTTTTTTTTTGGGTCACACCCGGCAATGCTCAGGGGTTACTCCTGGCTCTGCACTCAGGAATCACTCCTGGCAGTGCTCTGGGGGCCATGTGGGATGCTGGGAATCGAACCCAGGCCAGCCTGGGCTGGCCACGTGCAAGGCAAACGTCCTACCACTGGGCTATCACTACGCCCTGCTTCAATTTCTTTTTTAGGGTCAGGTAGTACAATTACATGAGGATCATGTCCAAGTAATACTTGGATTCTTGATCTTCCCTTAATTATAAGGTTGGCTATCATCTCAAGGCAAGGTGTAGCAGTACGATTTTGCTTGTTATGTAAGTAAACCCATGCTAATGGTCCAGATAATTGGGCTACAGCAGCAGTTGGAGACTTGGGAATGTTGAAGACCAATAACCATACCTTTTCTCCGGGATTAAATCTGGAGAGGTAAGATTTTGAAGCTGATCTATGAAGAAATCTAATTCCTCCTGAGCTTTAAGAGTTAGTTGCCTTGGGCTATTCAAAGCAGGATCACCTTCAAGGGTGTGGAATAAGTTACTGAACTCACAGTTAGGAATCCCAAGGGAGGGGCACCCAGTTGATATCTCCCAGCAGTTTTTGAAAATCATTCAAGGTTTTGAGCCTTTTTTGACTAATGGAAATTTTTTGAGGACGCACTGTAGTGCGGTCAAGAGCATAGCCCAAATATTCATATGGAAGCTGCATCTGTATTTTTTCCATAGCTACTTGTAAACCAGCCTCTGGTAAATCTGTCATTACATCATTATATAAATTATGGAGATCTCTGGAATTTTCACAAGCTAGCAGGATATCATCCATGTAGTGGATGATGTATGCACCAGGAAATTTAGTGGGAGCGGGTTCGAAAAACCTCATCAACAAAATATTGACACATCCTAGGTGAATTAGTCATCCCTTGGGGCAATACTATCCATTGGAAACCTACATAAGGGGCCTTTATGATTAATAGAAGGAACTGAAAACTCAAACCTTTTCCGATCATCTGGGTGGATAGGTATGCTGTAAAAAGCAGTCTTTTAAGTCCATGATAATTGGAGGCCAATCTTTAGAAATAGCTGCTGGAGAGGGGGAGTCCAGGTTGCAGGACTCCCATGGGGACCATAGTAGAATTTACATTCCTTAAGTCAATCATCAAACGCCATTTGCCTGATTTTTTTCTGTATCACAAAAATAGGAGAATTCCATTCTGAAAACGTTTCTTCAATATGTCCTGATTTCAGTTGTTCTTCCACTAGATTTGTTAGTGCCTCTAACTTTTTGATATTGAGGGGCCACTCTGGTGTCCATATAGGTTTGTCAGACTTCCACTGAATACGGATAGGTGGTGGGCTTAACCACAGCGGCCCCAATTAAAAAGGGTTACTCCCTGTGTTAGGCTTATTATGGAGAGCTGGAACAGGTGCCCTATGGGATTGGAAGAGGTATGTGAATCAGTGCCCCCACTGCTCCAGCATGTCTCAAACCCATAAAGTTAAAGGCATCAGGGCTATATAAGGCTGGACCATGGCTACGTTCCCTTCAGGGCCAATACACGGCAGCCATCTCGCGACTCTGTCGGAGAAGAGAAGAGGAGATGTTGCCTACCCGCTCAGGCTATAGGACACTCTCTCTTTTAGGGCCCAGTTAGAAGGCCAATATTTGGTGGAGATTATGGACATGTCTGCCCCTGTATCTAACATGCCTTTGAATTTCCTTTTATAAATTTCGATGGGTATAATTGGCCACTTGGCCTGAGAAATTCTGGTAGTGTACCCAACAAGATAGTTAGCAGGTGGCTGGTGGGCTTGGTTCTGTGTGGCTGTATAGCCAACAATGAGGTTGGCAGAAGGGTTGGTACTGTTTAAGCCACCAGTTCTAGGGTGTTCAGACTGACTAGACGGATCCTCAAAAATGAATAATAGTCTAGCAAGCGGTTTCCCTTTTTTAAAAGTCCATTTAGTTGGCACAGAGATTGACAGTATTATCTCTCCATGAGATTCAGGATCTAGAAGTCCTAAATGCACCTTAATTCCCTTAAATTTCAGCCAATTGCTCCCTGAATTAAACCCATACTACCTGGGGAGGAGCAGGTCCTTTTATCCCTGTTTTTAGCATGTAAGGATCTTGACT
>JAJIBD010025431.1:0-22251 GCA_021461705.1 Cryptotis parvus | reverse complement strand
ATTTCTTTTTTTTTTTTTTATTATACCACCGTGAAACATACAATTACAAAAGGTGTTCATAATTGGTTCTTGGTAATACAGTATTCCAGCACCCATCCCTCCACCAGTGCCCCATTTCCACCACCAATGTACCCCCCCCCCCCACCCCAGGCCGCCTTAATAGCAGGTACCCCAGTTTCCCTCTCTTTCTCTCTCTATCTCTCTCTCTGTCTCTGCATCTCTCTCCCTCTTATTTTACACATTGTGGCTAGCCCTGCAGATATTTAGAGTTTATCACTTAAGTCTCTTTGTGTATATTCAGTGGTGAGTTTTAATCTGCCATTACCATTTCCCCATATTTAGTAAAACACTGGTATCTATTTATATCCTATTAATGAATGCAGTCATTCTATATCTGTCCTTTTCCTTCTGACTAATTTCACTCAGCATGATAGTCTCCATGTCCATCCATTTGCAGGTAAATTTCATAATTTCATCTTTTCTGACAGCCGCATAGTATTCCATAGTGTAGATGAACCACAGTTTCTTTAGCCAGTCCTCTGTTCTCGGGCATTTAGGTTGTTTCCAGATTCTAGCTATAGTGAATAGCGCAGAGATGAATAAAAAGTACAGATAGTGTTTCTGCTATGTGTTTTTCGGTCTCTAGGGTATATTCCCAGGAGTGCTATTGCTGGATCAAATGGGAGCTCAATATCTAGCTTTCGGAGGAATGCCCATATTGTTTTCCAAAAGGGGCTGGACCAGTCGGCACTCCCACCAGCAGTGGATGAGAGTCCCTTTTTCCCCACATCCACGCCAGCACCGGTTGTTCTTGCTGTTTTGGATGTGTGCCAGTCTCTGTGGGGTGAGATGGTACCTCATTGTTGTTTTTGATTTGCATCTCCCTGATGATTAAAGATGAAGAGCACTTTTTCATATGCCTTTTGGCCATTCGAATTTCTTCTTTTTTGGGAAGCTTCTGTTCATTTCTTCTCCCCCATTTTTTGATGGGGTTGGCTGTTTTCTTCTTGTGGAGTGCTACCAGTGCCTGATATATCCTGGATATTAACCCCTTGTCAGATGGGTATTGGGTGAATATCCTTTCCCACTCTGTGGATTGTCTTTGTATCTTGGTCACCGTTTCTTTTGAGGTGCAGAAGCTTTTCAATTTTATGTAATCCCATTTGTTTATCATTGCTTCCATTTGCTTGGTCAGTGGTGTGTCGTCTTTAAAGATACTTTTCGTTTCGATGTCATAGAGCGTTTCTCCTATGTTTTCTTCGATGTACCTTATAGATTCATGTCTGATATCGAGATCTAGAATCCATTTTGATCTGACTTTTGTGCATGGCGTTAGAAGGAGGTCTAAGTTCATTTTTTTACGTAGCTGCCCAGTTTTCCCAGCACCATTTGTTGAAGAGGCTTTCTTTGCTCCACTTAATATTTTTTGCTCCTTTATCGAAGATTAAGTGGTTGTATATTTGTGAGTGCGTTTCAGGATACTCAGTTCTATTCCATAGGTCTACAGGTCTGTCTCTATACCAATACCACACTGTCTTAATTACAACTGCTCTGTAGTAGAGCTTGAGGTTGGGGAAAGTGATACCTCCCATCTTCTTTTTTCCCAAGGATTGCTTTAGCTATTCGTGGGGTTTTATTATTCCATACAAATTTCAGGAGTGTTTGTTCAATTTCTTTGAAGAACATCATGGGTATCTTTATAGGGACCGCATTGAATCTGTATAAAGCTCTAGGGAGTATTACCATTTTGATAATGTTAATCCTTCCAATCCATGAGCAGGGAATGTGTCTCCATTTCCTCAGGTCTTCTTTTATTTCCTGAAGTAACGTTTTGTAGTTTTCTTTGTAGAGATCCTTTACATTCTTTGTCAAACTGATTCCTAGGTATTTGATTTTCTGCGGTGCAATTGTGAATGGGATAGTTTCTTTAATGTCCCTTTCTTCTCTTTTTGCTGTTTGCATATAGGAAGGCCATTGACTTTTGGGTATTGATTTTGTACCCTGCTACTCTACTATAAGAATGTATTATTTCTAGGAGCCTCTTGGTAGAGAGTTTTGGGTTTTCAGGTATAATATCATGTCATCTGCAAATAGTGATAACTTGGCTTCTTCCCTTCCTATCTGGATGCCCTTAATGTCTTTTTTCTTCCCTGATTGCTATGGCAAGTACTTCCAGTACTATATTGAATAGAAGTGGTGAGAGCGGGCAGCCTTGTCTTGTCCCTGATCTTAAGGGGAAGGCTTTCAGTTTTTCCCCATTGAGAATGATGCTCGCTGTGGGCTTGTAGTAGATGGCCTGGATTATCTTGAGGAAGGTTCCTTCAATCCCCATTTTACGGAGAGCTTTCATCATGAGCGGGTGTTGAATCTTGTCAAATGCCTTCTCTGCATCTATTGATATGATCATATGGTTTTTATTTTTCTTTTTTGTTGATATGATCTATTATGTTGATTGACTTGCGGATGTTGAACCATCCTTGCATTCCCGGGATGAATCCCACTTGGTCATGGTGTACAATCTTTTTGATGACTCTTTGGGTTCTATTTGCTAGTATTTTGTTGAAGATCTTAGGATCTGTATTCATCAGGGAGATTGGTCTGTAGTTTTCCTTTTTTGTGACATCTTTGTCTGCTTTGGGTATCAGGGTGATATGTGCCTCGTAAAAGCTATTTGGGAGTATTTCTGTTTTTTCAATTTGCCGGAAGAGCTTAAAAAGAATTGAGAGTAGGTCCTCTTTAAAGGTTTGGTTGAATTCACTGGTGAATCCATCTGGACCTGGGCTTTTGTGTTTGGGGAGACTTTTGATTACCGATTCTATATCCTCGATGGAGATAGGCTTGTTGAGGTATTCCAAATCTTCTTGTTGCAGACTTGGGAAGCTATAGGAATTCAGGAATTTGTCCATTTCTTCCAGGTTCTCTTGTTTCGTGGCGTACAGGCTCTCATAGTAATCTCCGATGATCTTTTGAATTTTTGTGTTTTCAGTTGTGATGTCCCCGTTTTCATTTCTGATTCTATTTATTTGGGTTCTCTCTTTTCCTTTTCTTACAAGTCTTGCAAGTGGTTTGTCAATCTTGTTTATTTCTTCAAAGAACCAGCTTTTGGTTTCGTTGATCTTCTGGATTGTTTTTTGATACTCCATCTCATTGATTTCTGCTCTATGTTTTATTATTTCCTTCTTTCTGCCTGGGTTGGGCTCCTTTTGTTGATAACTCTCTAAGATCTTTAGTTGGGAAGTCAGACTGTTTATGATGGCCTTTTCTTCTTTTCTGATGAATGCCTGAAGAGCTATGAACCTTGCCTCTTAACACTGCTTTTGCTGTATCCCACACGTTCTGGTAATTCGTGTCTTCAGTCTCATTTGTTTCAAGGAATATTTGGATTTCCTCTTTGATTTCTTTTATAACAGTGGGAGGAAGGATCTGAGTGGCAGAGGTATAAAACTAGCCGGTTTCCCTCTCTGGCGCTTCTTTGTGGGCACTCTCTTTGTGAGCTCGCACCCTTCTTGGAAGTCTTGTCTTCTTCCTTTACAAAGCCTTTACACGTGGTGGCCGCCATCTTGGCCTACACGTGGCTAGGGTTCTATCCTGGAATCCTAAGCACCAGGCTTTTCCTTTTGCTGATTTGTATGCCTGAACCTGTGATAAGTAAAGCCTTTTTAAAACTGTATCGGATTCCTGAGTTTTCATCCATTCGCTGGCTTCAGAGGTAGAAGGGAACTCGCTTCCCGGGACTGTTAGGGACCCGCGGCCCCGACACCCCGTGTTATTGTGGTGTTCAGGGATAGATTCCTCTAGTGTACTGTTTCTTTTCTTGAGGATATTACCTTCCCTTGGTCTTGAATTTCCTAGTTTTTGTATTAATAAGTGACCGGTGAGCAGCAGACCACCAGGCCAGCTACACCCCCAGGTAGAATACCTGAGGCAGAGACAGGCCTGTGTAAGAGTTCAAAAATGTCCATTTACTTCTGCTTCATCTCGGACTTTTGGGGTTGTAGTTCCACCTTTTGCTGAGGCTTGGGGGCTCTACCCAGACCCCAGGCGCCCGCCTGGCCAGCTGCATCCCCAGGGAGAATAACTGAGGTGGAGAAAGGGGCCCATGTGAGTCTCAACTTGTTTCTTTTGCCGTGCAGAAACTTTTAGTGTGATGTATTTCCATTTGTTTATTTATCATTCTGTTTTCTTTACAATGGCTTCCCATCATTAAAGCCACCTTTTTTTTTGCCAGTTTCTGGAGCATTCTGCCTATATTTTCCTCTGTGTACTTTATAGTTTCTGCTCTGATCTCAAGGTCATGCCCTTATCCATGACATGTTTCACATATTTTGTAGTGTTTTTTTCTTGAGCATTAATGGGGAAATATATGTGAAGCATTATACCAATACCTATTGCACAGCACGTGCTGATAAATTTCCATTGTTACTTGTTGCTATCATTATCTTCTTTGAAAATAAGGGTAATACTACTTAACAATGTGCCTTATAGAATTATTGCAAGGGAATTACAAAGAGAAATCATGATAGAAATACTTCCATTATAAATGGAAGTATTTCTAATTCGGTCTCTAAGCTAGAAGAGACTGTAAGTGCTCAAAGTTATTTTAACCTTTATCCCAATCTCACAAATGAAATATAACTGCAAGTGTTGCCTCCATGTACAATCTGTATGATAGCAGTGTTTCTTCACTCTCTTACTCACAAGCGCTCCCTCTTATATACTGCCTTGGCTCAATTCAGTCTTGCCAGTTTACCTTGTACTTTATGATCTTGTAGGATTGAACCCAATTTTCCCCCATAGTTCCAAATAAGGAAGTTCTTTGGCTAAACTAGAAGATAGGGTATGTGAAAATATAACAATCTGTTTTATATCCAATTATCATAAAAAGATGCTTGTAGTAATGGTTAGGACAAATTAAAATTATATAAAAGTCAATTAAATTTAATACAGAAAATATAAAAATTCTATTACATATTTGAAAATATGCATCAAGTGGCTTTAAAATGTGCATATATCTTAAAAAGTAATTGTACTAATAATTGATTACAAGAAATTGATCAACATATAGCCACGTTGATTCATGGTAGAATTATTCATGGTTGTTTTTCATAATAGAATAAAAGCTGATATAGAAAAGTGTACAGAAATAAATGACTCTTTAAATGAAACACAATAGGAGTCATATGGCAGCAACCTTGAAAATTCTTCCTAGAAAATATAATGACTTGAAAATATGCTCACAATAAGAGATTAAATGTTAAAAGTAGACTAAAAACTTTTTTTGGGGAAAATATTCAAAAACACTAAACTGGAAATTTTGAATCTTACAATAACTGGATGAAAACAGAATATCAAAATGTTTTTTAAAATTCAATGTAACAAAAATATGCTAACTTACCAGAGATAAATCTCAGAGAAATATTCAAAATGCAGTAAATATCTTCAGGTAGAGGAAGACTCACAGACATGGGGGAGAGCTGCTACTGGCTCTCCCTGTGCCCAGCCGTTCAAGAGGCACCTGGGCAGGACGGCGGTTTCTAGCCCTGGCCCACCACCCCAGCAGAGCCTCACAACAAGCCAGATGACCTCCCACTCCATGAGGGCCTCCTATTTTCCACATCTGGACTTCCCTCGTCAGAACTCCACCCAGCAGACCAGCCTATCACAGCCCAGCTCGAGCGGCCGCAAGCGGCTGCATGGTTCATCAATAAATGCTGGATTTAGAGATGACTACAAGAGTATGTTACCTGTATAGCAGAGCCTGGCAAGCTACCCATGTGTATTTGATATGCCAAATACCAGTAACAATTTTAGACCTCATTCCTATGACCTGATGGAATGGTTTGAGGCTCTTTATGTTCCTGGAAGCGAGCAGGTGCCCTTGGGCTCTACTTGCATGAGACAGTACATATGGAGATGTTCCTGGTGCCCACTCAATCCAATCAATGATGAATGGGAAGACAGTGACAGTGATACAGTGATCTTCAATTAGAAATCATAGAGATATCCTTTTTCTCTTGCTTTCATCATTATATTTTATCTTCAATTTTTCTATAATAGTTACATGTAGAGGCAGGAGTTTGTCGTGGAAATGAGTATGGGCTCATTGTCACGAGCTCCAGATTCTGGTTTTGGCATCAACACTTCATAGCTCGTTGTGAAGATTTCAATATTGAATTTTGGATGAAATATAAAATGTGAAATCATTGTAATGCTTTTGCCTTTAATATGAGTGGAAACTTTATTTTAAACATAGCTTTGGATTTTAATACCCCTGGCTGGTCATAAGTACGCTACATTCTTTTTGCCTACCAACTTGTTGGGTATCAAAACATGAACAATACAGAAATGTTTAAATAAAAAACCCATTTAAAACATATGACAGAAAACTTGTCCTTGTTGAGAAAAGCTCTGAAGCTTCTCTTGAAAAGAAACAACAGTATGAGCGCAGAGCTAGTAAAATCACCTCAAGATTGATTGTCTATTTATTTAATGTGCTTTTATGAGTACATTGAACATTTTGACCATATCATACATGTTGATATTTTGTTAGATGTTAATGTTCTGATTTCTCTATCAGTGAGACTTTATTTATTTATTTTTTATTTTATTTTCTTGCTTTTTTTTGGTCACACCCCTGCAATGCTCAGGTGTTTCTCCTGACTCTGCACTCAGGAATTACTCCTGGTTGTGCTCAGGGGACCATATGGGGATGCCGGGGATCGAACCCGGGCTGGCATGGGCCAGCCCGTGCAAGGCAAATGCCCTATGAGCTGGACTATCGCCTCCAGCCAGTATCAGTGAGTCTTTCAACAGAAGCCTTGTCTGGCTGTACCACATCCATCCATCCTCATTTTTACACAAACTTGGCATTTCAAGGTACACTTTTCAGGTTACTGTATGGACCAAACTGTAAGTAGCTCATCAATGACACTCTAGGAACTAGGACAGGGGAAATGATTTCCCCTTTCTTCAGGATGTAATAAGTCCTAGGAAATATGGCACAATATCCTTATGAGATGCCTGCTCCACAATCCAGTATCAGGTTAGAAAGCAGAAGACAAATAGAGTTTAGACACAGAAGGAAACGAGTTCACCAGACCAAAAACATATGGAGTTAATAGGGCCTAACACACTTGAGGGTCAGATACTAAGTTACTACAAACAATAAACAAGAGCAAACATAAAAGGAATATTAGAATATGAGGATTCAGTTTCAAAATCAGGTGTCTTATTGTACAAGATGGCTGCACAGAGGAAACAAGATACTGAAAATTGGCATGGGATTCCTGGGGTAGGAGCTCAGCTTGTTCAATAATCAGGGACATTCGAGGTATTCTTAACAACTTCAAAAAACAGCCTAGAGAGAACACTGTCAAATCCCAATAATTGCCCTAGGAAATGTTACAAAAACTCTCTGCAACTATAAGTGTTCACTAGATGTAATGAAGTCTGCAAGTACTTGCCATTATCCATGTTCCCTTCTCCCTTTTCACAAGGCATAGTCCATAAACCCTACATTTAGAGTGCCCATGTGACTGAAGGATGGCCATTGGAATGTGAGTGGAAGTGAGCATTTCACTTATTGGCTGTGCCCATAAGAGCTACAATATAATAACATTCCTGTTATTTGTTCTAGTCCCCTGGTACCGAATTTGATTGCAAAACAGAAATAAATGTTTACTGTACCTAGGCACTGAGACTTTGTAGTATCAATTACAGCAGATAGTCTCCAATGATTATCTAACTAATCATGCTCTTCCTTTCCACTCTGATGACAACCACCACAATTATATCCCACAGTTACACCTTAAATAAGTTTTAAACTCTTTATCTTTTTTTACTTTTTGGCTCACACCCAGTGATGCTCAGGAGTTGCTCCTGGATCTTCACTCAGGAATTACTCCTGGTGGTACTTGGGTGACCTTATGGGATGCTGGAGGTAGAACCAGGATTGACCTCATGCAAGGCAGATGCTCTCTCTGCTGTATCATCGCTCGGGCCCAAGCTCTCATATCATTTAAAACATCTCTCATCTTGTAATAGTAACACATGGTGCTAGAACTATGGAAAAGGCTGGAAAAATAAAAAGAAGAGAACAAATGTCATTCAATATTATTACTCATCATTCAAACATAATTAGTGTTGACTTTTGACTTTTCTCTCATGTCAATATACTTTCAATGTAGTGTTATGTATAAATACCGGTTTTATAAATTCAGAGAGTGTTGATGATGTATACTAAATATATGAGATATTCTATTTGAATGCTTACAGGAGCATATTACTTTACTTAATTAAATTAATTTAATTATGTTTAATGAATAAATTTGAAAATGTGATCAAAGAAGCAAGTCTTTTTGAAGTAGTAAGAAAAATGGTGGCTATTAAAACAATTCTCAAGAAAATTTATACATTTCAGATTTAGAATTAAATACAAATATATTATTAAATCACCCTGAAATTTACAATTACAAAGATGTTCATGTTTGGCTTTATTCCAAATTCTGGAATAGCAACGGAGGTCGGAACTCCGGATTCCTTCTCTCAATTGAGTGAGGCGTGATATTCCAAGCATAGCTCTTTTGATTCCTCTCTTGGAGACCCGAATAGCATTCTCATCCTGCTTTCGTAGGGCCCAGGTCTCTGAGGAGTATGTTAATGCAGGGACAACCTTGGATTCAAGGGAGATGTGCCCGGAGCCAAAGTTTCTTTGTCCTTTTAGTTATTTCTTCAATGCCTTTGAGGGCATTCCATGCTGCTCTCTTCCTCCTGCGCAGCTCAGGTTTTAGGTCGTTCATCATGTTGACTTCTCTACCTAGATACACATAACTGCTGTATTCAGAGATGTCTGTTTCATCGAGAGTGAATGGGGCCTCTGGAACTAGTCCATTTTTCATGAACATAGTTTTCTTGAGATTCAGCTGTAGACCTATCTTTCCACATTCTCAGTCAAAGTCAGCCAGCATTTGAGCCGCTTGGCTAATGTTTGGTGTTATTAGAACAATGTCATCAGCGAAGCAGAGGTGGTGTAGTTGCAGACCATCTATCTTCACTCCCATTCCAACCCATTCTTATTGTTGTATGATGGTGTCAAGGGTGGCGCTGAAGAGTTTTGTTGAAATGGTATCACCCTGTCGAACCCTCTTTTGACATCGATGATCACTTCCTTGTAGAATGGTGAGATCTTGGTGGTGAATCCGTAATACAGCTCAAAAGGGATCTTGATGTATTGGGTTTGAACACCCTGTTGGGCTAGGGGTTCTATGACTGCTTCAGTCTCCACAGAATCAAAGGCTTTCTTTAAATCAATGAATGTGAGACAGAGCAGCACCTTGTACACCCTACAAACCTCAATGAGCTTGGTTACCATGTGGATATGGTTGATTGTGCTGAATCCTTTCCAGAATCCAGCTTGCTCATATGGTTGTCCCTCATCTAGTGTTCTGCCAATCCTATTCAGGATGACTCGAGTGAACAGCTTGTAGATGACGGACAACAGACAGATGGGGCGATAGTTGCAGATGTCATGAATGTCTCCCTTCTTGAACAGTAGAACTATCCTGCTGGTTTTCCATTGGGAGGGCACTTTGCATTCGCACAGGTAGTATGTGAAGAGCCGAGCTAGTATATTTATCATTACTGATGGCAGATTCTTCAGGTGTTCGGGTCTGACTTTTTCTGGGGTTGGTGCAGTTCCCTTCTTTACTGATGAAATGGCATGTCGGATTTCAGAAGGGAGAACATTGGGAATGACATATCCATCCTGTGGAATTTGTATGTGGGCAGGTGGACATGGCTATCAAAGAGATCTGAGTAGAAGTCATGGATAATCTTCTCCATTGCCTTTCTGGAAGATGTGATAGATCCATCAGGGCGTCGGAGGGCAGTCATCTTGGTCTTAGAGTTGGCGAAGGACAAGCTGGTGGTTGGAGTGCTTTTCCCGGCTTCTGCTGCATCTTCCAGTATTTCTGCTCTTCTATCTTTGAAGTCTTCTTTTATCACTTCTCTGCTCCGTTTACAAGCTTGAACGTTAGCATTTGGTGTCCTGAGGCTTGTGCCTTGCCACGTTGGCGAATGAGCTCTAGAGGTTCTGAAGATAGGCGTCCTTTTGTGTCTTTCTCTCTCTCGGCATTCTTCGCACAATCATGGAGGTGCTGAACTAGTCTGTTGTATTCTTCATCGATGTCGCCAATGGTGGTATCTTCCCATGTTGCTGCAATGGTGCCAAAGAATTTCCAGTTGGTGGTCTTTCTGGGAGTTCTCTTCTTAAACTTTGAAGCCTTTTCTCCCCTTTGTGGGAAGTAGAATTTTGCCCGAAGGGAGACTGTGTTCCGTTCCTGTTTGGAATTTGGGGACGACAGCACCATCGGTCAGACAAAACCGTCGATTGAAGATGATTTGGTCAATTTCATTGTGGAACTGTCCACCAGAAGATTCCCATGTCCAAAGTTTTATTTCAGCCTTCTGGAACTGTGAGTTCCCATGAATGATCTTGGTGGACATGATGAACTCCGAGAGTCTCTCACCTTGTTCGTTCCATTCTAGGCCATGGGTACCGATGTGGAGTTCTTCAGCCAATCTTCTCGGTCCTAACTTGTCATTAAAATCACCTACTATGATCTTGTAGAAGATGTGATATTTTTTATAGAAATCCTCCAGTTCCATGTAGAATTTCATCTTCCTTGTATGTGGATGTTGGTGTGTAGACAATGAAGATAGAATTTGCTGGCAGTGCACCACATCTCTTCAAGTGTAATCGTCCTATCCGGTTTGTTAGGCATTCAAATGAATCAATGATGACGGCCATGTTTGTGTTGACAAGGACACCAATGCAACCGACACCTCTTTCGTCGCATGTTCCAAGGAATAATTCTTCTCAGTGTCAAATACAGCGTGATGCGACTGCCACCTCCTCATCTCAGTTAGACCAATGATGTTGTACTTGATCTTTTGTCCTTGCACCATGAGATCCTCTATATGTGCTCCCGATGCCAGCATACGTCCATTGAAAATACAGAGAGTCATTTTAGTTCTTCTTCGTTTTGGCAGCCTAGGTTGACCGTAAAAATTTTATCAGGCGCTGCTTGTTCGTCTTTCTTACTGCTGCTGTACTAAGGGCTCTTTCAGGAATATTAGCACATAATCACCACCACTAATGAGCCAACATTCATCCACTATTTTCTGTGAGAACCTTCCCAAGCAAACTCTCTTCCAACCCTTCTAAGTATATCTTAAATTTCTTTGTAAGCATTAATGGCGATTTTCTATTTCATTCTGTGTCTCTCTATATGCCACAGATGAAAGAGTTCATGAGGGTTTTGTCTTTATTCTTATTTAACATGGCACCCTCTAGCACTATTAATGTTTCAGCAAACAGTTAGATTTTGTCTTTGCTTATTAAGCAAATAAAGTCAGAGGGAGAGGGACAAATACTGGATAACCTCACTCATGAACAGTATACAAAGAAGCAAAGCAAAGGAATATATATTATCTACTGTTTCGATTGTGAAACAGATCATTAAATAGTGGGAGAAGGAGGAAGAGGGGCAAAGGAGGAAATAGATTAGAATAAACATGGGAAAATGTCTACCATTTTTGGTCTTGGGCATTTTTGTGGTGGACGTGTGGCGCAGAATCTATAGCACTAATGTTAGCTCTGTTATAAGCATATTATGAGACCTAGAACAATTTTGAAGCTATTTATTTTTTTAATTTTTGTGTATGTTTTTAACAATTAAAAATGTTCATGTTTGGGTTTTGGCCATACAGTGATCCAGCACCCATCCCTCCACCAGTGCCCATTTCCCACCACCAATGTCCCCGATTCCCTCCCCACACCTCTAGCCAGCCTCCATGGCAAGTTCTCCATCTCTTTTATCTCTCTTTATCTCTCACTTGTGCTCTTCCTTCTCTTACATACTGTGCATTGTAATGCATATATTTAGAGTTTATCATGTATATCTTTTTGACTGTATTTAATGCTAAGTTCTATGTGGTAATAAACTTTTGACAATTATTGGCACACTTTTCCCTTCTCTTTCTTACTTGACCTCTTCTCCCACATGTTTCTTGTCATTTTCACCTTTAACAAGACCTCCTGATCCACTTTTCACTGACCTTGGATATTGGTATCATAATATGTATATATGTATATATATATTTATGTCATGCAAATAAATGAAGTCATTCTATATCAGTCTCTCTCCTGGATAATTTCACTCAACATGATCCTCTTCATGTTCATCCATTTATAGGCAAATTTCATAACTTCATTTTTCCTAACAGCTTCATAGTATTCCATTGTGTAGATGTATCATAATTTCTTTATCAAGTGATTAATTTTCAGGTACTCTAGTTGTTTCCAGATTCTGGGTATTGTGAATAATGCTGCTATGAATATAAAAGTAGGGATGGTGTTTCTGCTGCATGTTTTTTTGATTTTCAGTGTATATTCGCAGTAATGGTATGGCTGGGTAAATGAGATTTTACAAAGTTTCCTCTTTGATTTCTTTTATGACTTGCTGGTTGTTCAGCAGTGAGCTGTTTAGTTTCCAGGTACTTGGTATTGGTATCCGTTTCTGTGTACAATTAACCTCTATTTTCAGTGCATCATGGTCTGAAAAAATAGTTGGCACAATTTCTATCTTCTTGATTTTATGGAGGTATGATTTATGGCTCAGCATGTGATCTATTTTCGAGTATGTTCCATGTGCACTGGAGAAGAAAGTGTATTCAGCTTTTTGGGGATGAAATGTCCTGTATATGTCTACCAGCCCTCTTTCTTCCATCTCTTCTTTTAGGGCCAGTATTTCCTTGGTAAGTTTCAATCTTGTTGATCTATCCAGGGTTGATAGAGCAGTGTTGAAGTCTCCAACTACAATTGTGTTGCTGTCAAAGTCTTCTTTGAAGTCTATTAGTAGTTGTTTTAGGTATTTTGCTGGCCCCTCGTTGGGCATATATGTTTAATAGCGTGATTTCTTCCTGATATATGCATCCCTTGACTATTAAGAAGTGACCTTCACTGTCCCTTCTGACCTTCTTCAGCTTGAAGTCTATGTTGTCAGATACCAGTATGGCTACCCCCAGCCTTTTGGATGGGTTGTTTGAGTGAAGGATTGTTTTCCAGCCTTTGATTTTGAGCCTGTCTTTGCTCCGATTGTTCAGGTGTGTTTCTTGAAGGCAGCAGAATGTCGGATTCAATTTTGTGATCCATTTTGCCACTCTGTGTCTCTTAACTGGTGCATTTAGACCGTTGGCATTGAGAGAGATTATTGTCATGGGATTTTGTGCCATCTTACTGTATAGGTTGGGTGTTCTTTTGGGTTATGTCTCGTCTTATAGTAGATCATTCAGTCCTTCTTTTAAGGTTGGTTTTGATTTTACAAAGTTCCTAAGCTGTTGTTTATCCTAGAAGTTGTATATCTGTCCTTCAAATCTGAGTGAGAGTTTAGCTGGATAAAGAATTCTTGCTGAGGCGTTCATTTCATTAAGTTTTTTACTATATCCCGCGACTGCCTTCGGGCTTGGAGGGTGTCTTCTGAGAAGTCTGCTGAAAGTCGAATGGATGCTCCTTTGTATACAATTTCCTTCTTTGATCTTGCTGCCTGAAGAATTCTGTCTTTGTCTATGGCATCCATTACTTTGACTAGGATGTGTCTTAGGGTCTTTCTATTGGGGTCTCTTCTTGCTGGTACGCGTCTGGCTTCTTTGGATCTGGATGCCTTCATCTTTTAACTCGGGGAACTTTTCAGCCAGGATGTTTTTAACTGTTTTAATTTCCTTGGGGTTACTTTCCTGTCCCTCTGGGACTCCGATGATTCTTATGTTGTTCCGCCTGGCTTCATCCCATTGTTCTCTGTTCCGTTGCTGATCCATTTTCCGATCTTTTTCCATCTTATATAGTTCTCTGAGTGCTTTCTGCAGCTCATCTTCAGTCTCACTGATTCTCTCTTCCGCTGCTGTCATCCTACTGTTGAGAGCCCCGATTGTGTTTTTCCTTTCATCTACTGAGTTTTTAAGAGATAATATTTCTATTTGCATGGTTCTCATTTCTGCTCTCATTTCCTCCCGTAGTTTATTGACTGCCCTTTCAACTGCTTCGTTTATGTTCTCCTGTATTTTATTGGACATCTGCTCAATTTTTTCGTTGAGCTCCTTAAACATCCTACCAATTTCTTCTCTAATTTCATTGTCAGAGTGATCATGCACATCTGTATTCTTTTTTGATTCTTCACGGTCGATTCCTTCATCTGTTCTTCGAGCTGGGGATCTGCGTTGTTTTCCCATGGTGTTGTGGTGTTCAGGGATAGATTCCTCTAGTGTACTGTTTCTTTTTTCTTGAGGGTATTACCTTCCCTTGGTGTTGAATTTCCTAGTTTTAGTATTAATAAGCTGCCGCAGTAAGCGGCCGCCCCGCCCAGCCAGCTGCACACCCCAGGGACTCTACCTGAGATGCAGACAGGCCGGTGTGAGAGTTCAAAATGACGGTTTACTTCCGGTTATGCTCGGGCTTCTGGGGGTTGTTGTTCCACCTTCTCCCCGAGACCTGGGGCTCCACCACAGCCCCAGGCGCCCGCCCGGCCAGCCGCACACCCCAGGGACTCTACACTGAGATGCAGACAGGCCGGTGTGAGTGTTCAAAATGACCTCATCATATAATTTTAAAACAGAGAGAGTTTAACTTAATGATTCCCATTTGAATCCTTTCAATTTTTTTTCTTAACTAACTGCTATGACTAGAATTTCAAATACTTTGTTTGATAATTGTAGTAAGAGTGTGTTTGCTCTGCTTGTGCCTAATCTTAATTAAAAGTCTTTTTTTCCCATTTACTCTGATATTAGTTTATGACTTACTGTATATGATCTTTACAATTTCAAGGTCTTTCTATTCCCATTTTGTTGAGTTTTTTAAAATTTGTTTTCAGACTTTTTATAAATAAGTTTGAAGTCTATGAATATTGAAAAAATAATAGAAAATATGTGATCTTAAGGAAATAGTATTTGACTATATATGGAAAGATAAATTACTGCACTGACTTAGGACAATAACTCTAATCTTAAGCATAAAATGAAAGTAATTAGCTATAACAGAATTGGTTATAATTTCACCGTTTTGCTACTGATTAAATTTGCTAATATTTTCTTTTATTTTTGTGCCTAGCTAAGGGCACTTATTTTTTATTATACCACCGTGAGATATTTTTATATCTCCACATCCATGCCAGCTACCCAGGAAGAGAGACCCACCCCAGATCCACAGCTCTGTCGGTAACCCGGAAGAGATCCAGACCCATCCATTCCAGACCCACAGCTGCGCTGCTAGGCCCCACGTTGAAGCAACCCATGGAGCTGGTAAGGGCTTGGTCAGCCCCTGGCTGAGTCCAACATTGCTTCAAGGGTTCTCTCACATGTCCTCCACCTCCATGCCAGCTACCCCGGAAGAGAGACCCACACCAGACCCACAGCTCCATCGGCACTGCTGCCACACTCTATTCATTGATAGTACTGATTTTAGGATCAGGTCCTTTCCAGGATCTTTCACATTTATACACTGTATACAGTTCTAGGCAGGTTCTAGCTGATACCCGTCTTCCCAATAAGCCTAGCAAGAAGCAAGAGAAACTCCCACATCATGAGGTCAGTCATTCTCAACATCCAGACTCCATAGTTCCTCAGAACTCCACCCAAGATAAAACCTGATCTTTCCCCTTTAAGTTTCATCAGTAAATGCTCAAGAGGAGAGTATACCACCTACAGGGCAGAAACTGGCAAGCTACCCTTGTTTTATTTGATATGCCAAAAACTAGTAATAATTATGGACCCCAATTCCATGACCTAAAGTATGGTCTGAGGCTTTTCCTGTCACTCAAGCAAGTAGATGCCCTGGGGCTACACTTGCTCGTGATGTAACGTATGGAGATGTTACAGTTGCCCCCTCCAGCAAATAGATGAACAACAGGAAGACATTGATCAGTGATACAGTGATACCACCATGAGATATACAAAGATGTTCATAATTGGGTCACAGTTGTACAGGATTCCAGCATCCATCCGCCACCATTGTCCCATTCCTAAAACCAAAGGCCCTACATTCCTTTCCACCCACCCCAGCCCGCCTTTATAGCAGGAACTTTTCTTATCCTCCCTTTCTCTCTCTCTGTTTCTCTCTGCCCTTGTCTCTGTATCTCTCTCTTCTCCTATATATTGTGCCTTGTCTTACAGGCATTTATGATTTATCAAGTACGTCTCTGTGTATATTCAATGCTGAGTTCTAGTCTGAAATTACCATTTTCCACAATTAGTAGAATACGGGTATATAATGAATGCAGTCATTCTATATCTGTCATTTTCCCTCTGACTAATTTCATTCAGCATGATAGTCTCCATGTACATCCCTTTGCAGGTAAATTTCATGAGTTCATCTTTTCTGACAGCTGCATAGTATACCATTGCATAGATGTACCAACATTTCTTTAGCCAGTCTTCTGTTCTCAGACACTCTGATTGTTTCCAGATTCTGGCTATTTTGAATTGTGCCATGATGAATATAGTGTGCGGATAGTGTTTCTACTGTGTGTTTTGGGTCTCCAGGGTCTATTCCCAGGAGTGGTCTTGGTGGGTCGAATGGGAGATCAATGTCTAGTTTTTGAGAGGACTATCCATATTGTTTTCCAAAAGGGCTGGACCAGTCAGCACTCCCACCAACAGTGGATGAGAGTCCCTTTGTCCCGCGATCCACACCAGCACCAATTGTTCTTGCTGTTTTGGATGTGTTTCAGTCTCTGTACTGTGAGATGGTTCCTCATTGTTCTTTTGATTTGCAGCTCCCTGATGATTCAAATAATGAAGAGCACTTTTTCATATGGCTTTTGGCAATTCAAATTTATTCTTTTTGGAAGTTTCTGTTCATTCCTTCTACCATTTTTATGTGATTGGCTGTTTTATCTTGTAAAGTTCTACCAGTGCTTGATATACCATGGATATTAACCCGTTATCAGATGGGCTTTAGGTGAGTATTCTTTTCCAGTGTGTGGCTGTCTCTTGGTCACCTTGTCTTTTGAGGTGCAGAAGATTTTCAGTTGTATATAATCCCATTTGTTTATCTTAGCTTCCATCTGCTAGGGGTCCTTATTTTTCTGTCACAGCTTTTTTATATTCCGAAGAATATTGCATATGCACTGAGAAATATATATTTAGCTTTCCATTAGGGAAAAGTCCTGTAAAAGTCTATTGAGCCCAACTCATTTAATGTTGTTTTCATATTGATACTTTGTCTGAATATTCTGCCCAGTGGTGAGAACGGCATGTTAAAATTTCCTACAAGTATTTTGTTATTGTTCATGTCTCTTAATGTCTCTTAGATGTTACTTTATACATTTTTATGGTCCTTCAATTCATGCATGTTAATAAATGTTCAGTCAGTTGATACATCAATTACTTACCATATAATGTCCTCTTTTCTCTTTTTATTACTATTTTAATTTGAACAATATTTTGCCTGTGTAACTATGACTAAACTTGCCTCTTTTGGTTACCATTTGCTTGCATGATTGTTTTCCAGCCTTTTATTTTGACACTTAGTTGAGCATGTAAATTAAAATAGTCTTCTGAAACTAAAAGTTGGGATTCATCTAGTCAATTTATGCCTTAATAATTGAGTCTTTGACAACTGTTAAAATTAACTATATATCTATTTATTGATATTTTCTATATGACCAGATGAATTCTGTGTGATATTTTCAACTAATGTTTAATTATTTAGTCTTTTCTTATATACTTACCATGTGCTTTGATGTCTGTCTGTTGTATAAATCAACTTCCATTTAGCTCTTCAAAACACACAAAATATAAGTAACTGATATCATAAAATACATAGATAAAATAGTAATTATATGTACTTAACATAGATGTTAGTGGCATCCTTTATGCATTCAACACAAATGACAAAATTAACAAAAGAAAATAAATAAAACAAAATCTTCTGTGCAGTGAAAGAGAATATCAACCAAACAAAAAAGGCAACCTATTTGTTTTTTTATTTTTATATTTTATTATACCACAGTGCATTGGGTTTGAACGCCCTTTTTGGCCCTGCTGACCGCTTCAATCTCCACAGAATCAAAGGCTTTCTGTAAATCAATGAACGTGAGACAGAGTGGCATCTTGTACTCCCTACAAACCTCAATGAGCTTGGTTACTGTGTGGATATGGTCGATTGTGCTGAATCCTTTCCGGAAGCCTGCTTGCTCGCATGGTTGTCCTTCATCTACTGTTCTGCTAATCCTGTTCAGGATGACTCGTGTAAACAGCTTGTAGATGATGGACAACAGGCAGATGGGGCTATAGTTGCTGATGTCGTGGAATGTCTCCCTTCTTGAACAGTAGAACTCTCCTGCTGGTTTTCCATTGGGAGGGCACCTTGCATTCAGACAGGTAGCGTGTGAAGAGCCGAGCTAGTGTATTGATGAGTACCGATGGCAGATTCTTCAGGTATTCGGGTCTGACTTTGTCTGGGCCTGGTGCTGTTCCCTTCTTTACCAATGAGATGGCATGTCGGATTTCAGAAGGGAGAATGTTGGGAATGACATATCCATCCTGTGGAATTTGGTATGTGGGCAGGTGGATGTGGCTATCAAAGAGATTTGAGTAGAAGTCCTGGATAATCTTCTCCATTGCCTTTCTGGAAGATGTGATAGATCCATCAGGCGTCGGAGTGCAGTCATCTTGGTCTTATAGTTGTATTGCGTTCAAACCCAATACATCAAGTATTAAAACCTGAGCTGCGCAGGAGGAAGAGACGGCATGGAATGCCTTTAAAGGCATTGAAGAAATAGCTAAAAAGGCCAAAGAACCTCCGGCTCCAGGCACATCTCTTCGACTCCACCAGTCTCTCTGCATTAACATACTCCTCAGAGACCTGGGCCTTACGAAAGCAGGATGAGAATGCTATTCGATCTCCCAGAGAGGAATCAAAACAGCTATGCTTGGAATATCACGTCTCCCTCAAGTGAGTGAAGGAATCCGGAGTTCTGACCTCCATCGCTATTCCAGAATCAGGGATGCTGTCTCGTTTGCCAAGGCTTCGAAAATCAGATGGGCTGGACATGTAATGCAATTTGGAGACAACCGCTGGACTAGAGCTGTTACTGACTGGATCCCACGGGATGTCAAAAGATCACGTGGCCACCCACCTACAAGATGGTCAGACTTCCTTGTTAAGACACTGAAGGAATGGTTTGAGGCTCTTCATATTCCTGAATCAACCAGATGCCATTGGGCTACATTGGCACGTGATAGGGTCCTATGGAAATGTTACTGGTGCTCGCTCGAGCAAATTGATGAATAAAGGGATTCAAGTGGTTAAGTGATTATACCACCATGAGACATACAATTATAAAGAAGTTCATGTTTGGGTTTCAGTCTTACAGTATTCCAGCAGTATTCCTTCACCAGTGCCCATTTCCCACCACCATGTTCCCAATTCCTCCCTCCTCTCCTAACCTGCCTTATGGCAGGTTCTTTAACTCCTCTCTCTCTCTCTCTCCTCCTCGTCCTCCTCCTCCTCTTAAACACTATGGATTACAATACATACATTTAGAGGTCATTATCTGTATCTTTTAGCCTGTATTCAATGCTCAATTCTAGGCTGGTATTATCCCTTTCGACAATTATTAGTACACTGTTCCCTTGTTCGTCTTATCTAAACTCTGACTCCCACACATTTGTGGTAGATTTCACCTTTGACAAGATCTAATCCATGGTTTGCCTGACTGTGGATATTGGCTTCATATTATATATGTGTATATATATGTATATTATATTTATGATTTGATGATGAAGTGCTTGACTTGCATTGGGTATAGTTTTGGGGTTATGGTTTTTAGGAGTACAACTAGCAGTAAAATAAGGACTGCGGAGGAGGATTTGGGACACTTTGGTGGTGTTGGGTTATAGTAACTGTACATCAAGAGTTGAAATCATGTTTTGTAAACTACTCCCCAAAAGTATAGGAGTTATCCACTGAATGCCAGATACTGATGGGTAAGAGAATTAGAAATTTAATTTCTTCTTTCTGGTTGATCCTCCTAATGGAATTAAATGTTAGAGTCCCAATTCACTTGTGTTTTGGTCTAAAATTATTATTTCCTGCTATAAGAGTGAAGTGGGAAATAGGTCCTATTTAAGTGCCCATTTCGTGCTGTTTCAACTTGATGAAAAATTTGAGTCTTGTAAACATATTATACATAAAGATAATGATTATAAGTATTTTTCTGTAAATATCCATGCAGGTAGAAGGAGCACAAAATTATAAATTTTATAATATAGTTTAAATGGTCTGTTACCACTGAATATATCTGTTTCAAACACAAATTCATACTGAAGTCATTTCTTTGCTCTGTACATGTGTGGGGAGTTCACTGTGAGTTTATATAAGATTAATATTGTGAACCTTATGTCTTAAGAAATGTAAAAGACTATCTTTGAATTCATGTGTCTAATTAGTGTCATGGATTCCTTTATGATATGTGCCTCTTTTGTCCAGCTTATCCTTTATGAACCCTGAACCTGATATATGCTATTCCTGCTCTCCATTGTGTCCACTAATAGAAACAAGAGCAGTGAAGGGAGATATTCGTGAACTCCCTGGGATTCATCTTTGCCTGCATTATGTCCTGATCAACTGGCCATCATCAGTTACTCTAGCCTTGCCCACATAACAGAAGGCATGAAGATAAGCCGCTTAAAGAGTTTAGTATTTAGTGTCGTGGTAATTCATTTCAAAATAATGAAACTGAAATTCCTATAAGGACACAGCAAACAAAATGAAAGTATGTTATAAACGAATGATTTAATCATTTGTGGGGGAAGGGAAACAAAGTCTGTGACTCACTGCTGCTGAGGGCAGTGCACAGAGGGGCAGGTAACTCTGGGTTCAAAAGCCTGCAGAAACTCTTTTCTCCATCATCAAAGTGCTCTCACAGATTGTTTTCTTTCACTCACAACTTACTGACCAAAATATGTTTGTTGGTTCTTGGAGGGGAAGCTGTTGCCTAGCACTGCTCCAGGGACCCCGTGGTACCCTGTCAGCTGGACTTGATGTACTTGGGCCCCATCCAGAGGTGTTGAGGGCCCTCCAGAGCTGCAACCTCTGGTCCTCAGGGAACTGTGCAGTATTGTGGATTGAACTCTGGGCCTTGCACAGATAAAATATGAGCTCCGGTCCTTTGAGCCTGTTTCCCAAAGTCATAATTATTAACCAAGCTAGCTAGATGGAATAAAGGCAGGCAATAGTACCCTGCTTTGAATAGAGAAGAAAGAAGAACAGTATCGGTATATATCACTAATCCCATGGTTCTTAGTGAATTTGGCTCCCTGTATAATTGGGTCCCTATGCCATAAAGACATTGACACAGATTACTCCTGGATCTGCACTCAGGAATTCCTCCTGACAGTGCTGGGGACCCTATGGGATGCGGGGGATCAAACCCAGGTCGGTGGCATGCAAGGCAAATGCCCTAACCACTGTGCTATCACTCTGGCTGAGAGCAGAATATTTTTTAAATCTAACGTTTTATTTCTGCTCTTCTGCTCCTCTGCTGCAGAAGAGCTAATCAGCAGAAGAGCTGATTGCAAGCCTGGCTTGTGCAGCCACTTTGCAGCCGTGCATTTCATCAATAAATGCTCAAGATTAGATGTGACTACAAGAGTATCCCACCCTCATGGCAGAGCCCGTAAAGCTACCCATGTCGTATTTAATATGCCAAATACCAGTAACAATTGATGGAATGGTCTGAGGCTATTCATGTTCTTGAGTGAGCAGATGCCCTTGACTATACTAGCATGTGATGAGTCATATGGAGATGTTACTGGTCATCGAGCAAATCAACATGAAGACAAGTGATATATATGTATATATATATAATTTTTATCATGCAAATAAATGCAGTCATTCTATATATGTCTTTTTCCTTGTGTCTAATTTCACTAAACATGATCCTCTCCGTGTGCATCCATTTATAGGCAAATTTCATGTCATTTTTTCCTAACAGCTGCATAGTATTCCATTGTGTAGATGTATCAAAGTTTCTTTATCCAGTTATCAGGCACTCTGGTTGTTTCCAGATTCTGGCTATTGTGAATAGTGTTGATATGAAAATAAAAGTGCAGATGGTGTTTCTGTTGCATGTTTTTTTACTTTCCAGGTTATATTCCCAGGAGTGGTATGGCTAGGTCGAACGGGAAGAAAATTCA